>LGRX02004030.1:0-74103 GCA_001247695.2 Cymbomonas tetramitiformis | reverse complement strand
TCCTGCCACCGCGGGCTGCACCCCTCCTGCCGCCACGGGATGCACCCTTCCTGCCGCCACGGGCTGCACCCTTCCTGCCGCCACGGGCTGCACCCTTCCTGCCACCGCGGGCTGCACCCCTCCTGCCGCCACGGGCTGCACCCTTCCCGCCGCCACGGGCTGCACCCTTCCCGCCGCCGCGGGCTGCACCTTCCTGCCGCACGGGCTGCACCCTTCCTGCCGCCACAGGCTGCACCCTTCCCGCCGCCGCGGGCTGCACCTTCCTGCCGCCGTAGGCTGCACCCTTCCTGCCGCAGCCCAGGCTGCACCCTTCCCTGCCGCCACGGGCTGCACCCTTCCCGCCGCATGAGCTGCACCCTTCCTGCCGCCACCGGGCTGCACCCTTCCGCGCCCACAGGCTGCACCTTCCCGCCGCCACGAGGCGCACCTACGCCCGCCACGGGCTGCCTTCCCGCCGCCAGCCCAGGCTGCACTTCCCGCCGCCACAGGCTGCACCCTTCCGCCGCCACGGGCTGCCCTTCCTGCCGCCACAGGCTGCACCCCTTCCTGCACTCCGCGGTGCACCCTTCCTGTCCTGGGCTGCCTTCCCGCCGCCACGGGCCGCACCCTTCCCGCCGCCACGGGCTGCACCTTCCCCGCCCGCCACAGGCTGCACCCCTTCCTGCCGCCACAGGCTGCACCACTTCCTGCCGCCACGGGCTGCACCCTCCTGCATACGGGCTGCACCCTTCCGCCGCCACCGGGCTGCACCCTTCCTGCCACCACGGGCTGCACCCTTCCACCTGCATACAGGCCGCACCCTTCCTGCCGCCCACGGGCTGCACCTTCCTGCCGCCACGGGCTGCACCCTTCCTGCCGCCACGGGCCGCACCCTTCCTGCCGCCACGGGCTGCACCCTTCCTGCCGCCACGGGCTGCACCCTTCCTGCCGCCGCGGGCTGCACCCTTCCTCCCGCCACGGGCTGCACCCTTCCTCCCGCCACGGGCTGCACCCTTCCCGCCGCCACGGGCTGCACCCTTCCTGCTGCGCCTCAGCGCTGGACTTGAGGCACATTCTGCCGGGCTTGGCACATTCTACGCTTTCGGCCCGCGGGAGCCCGTGCAAACTTTTACCTTGGTAGAGCTGCCCTCGAGAGCCCTCCTCCAGAGCCCTCCTCGAGAGCCCTCCTCGAGAGCCCTCCTCGAGAGCCCTCCTCGAGAGCCCTCCCCGAGAGCCCTCCTCGAGAGCCCTCCTCGATCTTCTCGAGCAAGGGCCTTGGAGACTTGCGGGATTGAGTGCACGTGCGGCGGAGCAGACGGGGGCAACAAGCGCAACATCGTGTCGCACGAGTGGACGGTGGACACCACCCCGCCAAAGGTCGATCTCAGGTCCGCTTGCGCGCCGCTTGACCCCCCTCCCACTTGGGGGCAAGGTCCCGACCTCCTGTACCACCCCTTTCTGTCTCCCCAACTCTCTTTTGCTCGAGCCTGCTCCACGGCGCCCCCCTCTCTGGCCAGCCATGCAGGTTGCGGCTGCAGAATTGCACTCCTCGTCTTCTGGGCGACCGAGGGCATGCTCTGCGCGCGGCGGGGAAGTTCTCCCGCCACTTGCACGTGTTCGCAGGACGCATCTGCGCGGGCCTCGGCCCGCGGCGAGGTCTGCAATTGGTAATGTGAGGGCAAGGGCGGCGCTTGCAAGGCCAGGGCGCTGCCACGTGTTCATGGAGAGCATAGGAATCGTCATACAGCAGCAGAAGGACCACGCAAGTCTCTTTGTACAATTCCAGAAAATGGCTTGCGGCATTTTGATGGCGGCACTGGCGCATCGGCGCGAGACGGCGCAGCGGGGCGACACGCTCATTGTCTTGCATTCGTGTTGGCGTCTGCTTGCCGTGCGACGTGTCCTTGCTCTGTGGGCACTGTAGGAGCTTCACGCGCCCCGTGCGCCCCTTGCTGCGGACTCGGGCAGTATCTCCCCCGCAATGACTTGGCAAGGATTTTGAGATTGTTTTGTCCATATCTGACCACCAGACAGTACGCACTTCACGGTGCACACGGCTGGCGGGGAGATCTCTGATCTCAGCCGGCATTGTTTGCTGAGAAAAGCGCGATTACACTGTTTTCACGGTCTCCGCTGTACCAAACCGAGGAGCTCCAAATCGCCTTTGATTGTGCTTGTTTCACCTTGTGTCTCCACCCACCAGCATGCCACGCTCTCTTGCTTTCTTGCCGCCGCCATCATGACTCTCGGACCAAGTTTTGTTCCGACCTGGTGTGCGGTAAACCACGTGCTGAACCACCTTGTAAGGAGAACGGCCGGCCTTGCTTGGCAGCCGACCCTCTACCCGGTGGAGGGCTGCGAGATGCAGAGAACTGGGAGGGGGTCTTGTGTTTGCAGTGTCTCGTGTGGGGAGATCACCTCTCAGCCGTTCGATGTCAACATTCACTTCTCCGAGCCGTTGATAACCACTGATATCTGTGGTCTTCTCCACATCGACGGTGCATGCCTCCCTTTTGTCTTCAAGGACCATCTCTGGCTTGCTTCTGGGTCCCCTATAGGCGGGCGCCTGCACTGCGTGAGGGGGCCCAGGGGAGATGCCGGGTGCAGGGGCGGAGATGCTTCACTGCGTGGATGCCACGGTGTCGCGACGGCGGCCGCACTATAAGGTACACGTGGGGCATCGAAACATGGTTCATGACCGGCATAACGTGACGGTATACCTCCCAGAGGGTGCGGTGTCGGACATGGCGAGCAACAGGGTGGACGCGTCGGTGAACATCACGGTGCTGTGGGACACGGTGCGGCCATCAGCCAACATCACCGGTGAGAGCCTGGTCGGTGACGACTTCGAGGTGGTGGTTCTTTGGTCGAAGCCCCTCAGCCCACACTCGTTCAAGCGCTCTGGCTTGAAGGTGCTCATCGCCCCCTGCCCTCCTGCCCCCTGCCCCCTGCCCTGTGCCCGCTGGGACGACCACGCCCATCTTGGGTACCGTGTCCAGCCTGGCACCACGGAGCAGCGACATCGACCCATCTTGTTCAGTTGCAGATGATAGGGCGTGTTTGCTTGTTGCAGATGATAGGGTGTGCTTGCGTATTCCAGATGACAGGGCGTGTTTGCGTGTTGCAGATGATAGGGCGTGTTTGCGTGTTGCAGATGATAGGGTGTGTTTGCGTGTTGCAGATGACAGGGCGTGTTTGCGTGTTGCAGGTGACAGGGCGTGTTTGCGTGTTGCAGGAGACAGGGCGTGTTTGCGTGTTGCAGATGGCAGGGTGTGTTTGCGTGTTGCAGGTGACAGGGCGTGTTTGCGTGTTGCAGGTGACAGGGCGTGTTTGCGTGTTGCAGGTGACAGGACGTGTTTGTGTGTTGCAGGTGACAGGGCGTGTTTGCGTGTTGCAGATGACAGGGCGTGTTTGCGTGTTGCAGGTGACCGGTGCTGTGATCGAACACATGCTGCAACACAACACTCGCAAGCAGGAGTTCAAGCTCAAGTTGCGTGCGCTCGGCGTGGCGGAGAACCCCGAAGGGATCGTCACCATTGACATCCCCGCCAGTGCGTGGCCTCACCATTTTTCATTACCCGCCATGGCCCCTGACTCCGAGACGCGCTGCTGCTGGGTGGAGGCCATGCGGGCAGTTTCTTCAGGCTAGGTTTACAGGCAGCGATGAGGGATCTAGCCAGTCAGGATCTGGTTTGGCGCCAACGCAGGTGGGATACCAGCGGCAGCAGCCAATCGCGTAGTGGCAGTGGCTGCAGCGGCAAACCACAGAGTGGCAGTGGTTGCAGCGTTCCACCACAGAGTGGCGTCGGCTGCGGCGCACCGGGAGCTGTCTTGCGGCCCTTCGGCCGGAACAGATTAGTGTCTCTGATGATTAAACATAATAATATACTATTATCAGATCTATGTATAATCGACACGCGCTGATATTTTCTTCAGCATCTCACTCAGCTGTTCACTTGAACAGCTGGCTTGATGGGATTCGAGGTGGAAGAGGGAGCGAGCGTGGGCTTGTGATATGCCCGCGTGGTTCTCTCCGATTTGCAGTTCGGGAAACCCAGTTCACCATCTCGGGGTGCGGGTTTGACGGCTCGGGGTGCAATCGCATATCCTCGGCTTCATCTGGCTCGTGCAATCCCCCGCCATCCAGAGGCAACAGTGTGGGTCGTGCAATCCCCTGCCCCCCTTTTGCCCTTCCAGAGGCCGCAGAGCAAGTCATGTGAGGCGAGTCGTCATGCGGCGGAGGGCAAGTCATGTGAGGCGAGTCATCATGCGGCGGAGAGCAAGTCATGTGAGGCGAGTCGTCATGCGGCGGAGGGCAAGTCATGTGAGGCGAGTCGTCATGCGGCGGAGGGATGCTGTGTGAATGTAGGGGGAAGTCGCGGGGCAAGAGGCGGCGGGCCGGCTGTTGGGTGTTGCGCAGGCGCGGTGCAGGACGCAGTGGGGAACTGGAACGCGGCCTCGGAGACGTTTCTGACCACCGTGAAGGTGGTGCGCGCCTGCAGCGAGCTCGATCGCGGCAGCCCGAGCGGCATTTACCGCCTGCAGCCCAAACAGGTGCGGGGCGCACCCACAGCGGCCACTGAGCCCCCTCCTCCCCGGCACCGCGCCTCTTCCCGGGCTTCCGGGGAGCTCGGCCGCCCCGGAATAATGCGGGCTGAGGCAATGACGGTGAACTCCATCGAGGCGCCGCCCTGCAGGGGAGCGTCCACGTGGCCTGTAGGGGAGCGCCCACGTGGCATGCATGTAGCGTCCAAGTGGCCTGCAGGGTAGAGTCCACGTAGCCTGCATGGGAGTGTCCACGTGGATGCGGCAGCCGGCGCGTGTGCTTGACGAGGGCTCGGCGGCTCGTGGCCTGCTCCACGAGCCGCCGCTCCATTCACGCGGTGGGGAGCAGGCGGGGATCGGCTGCCGGGGTGCGGTGAGGTGACTTGTGAGAAGGGTTGGAGGGCGGCCGCAGGGAGGCACGAGCACGCGCACTTACTGCGAGATGCAGCTGCTCGGGGGCGGATGGACGATGATTGCCCACGTCAGCGCGTCCGATACGTCCAAGGAAGGGTCCCAGATCTGGAAGCACAACAACCCTGTATATGCCGACAAGACCGCCTTCTCCACCGGGAGGTGCCTGGACAAGCACACGGCGCGCAACTGCAAGGCAGAGACCTACAGCAGCGTGCCCGGCAACCACCTCCTCATACTGGTGCCGCCTCCGCAGAGCCTCGCCCTCTCTTAGCACCCGAGCCAGGGATTTAGGCGGGGTAGCGGTGCTTCGACTTGCCGGCCTGAGGCGCCGCTTCTCGCGGCGTGACCGAGCCGGCCGGGCCTGCGCGTGGCGCCCCCCACCAGGGGGGCCTCCCCGCGCTCTGCGCGACCGAGCAAGCCTTGACTGCGCGCGGGCCGTCGCATCTTCCGTGACGCGAGCGCGAGGAGCCTTGGACTGACGGAAGCGCGTGTGCTCGCGGCGGCGCAGGACATGAACGAGGTGGCCGGGCAGCACTACGTGGTGCACCGGTACAGCCCGGCAGAAAGCCCCATCACCTGGGGTGCCTACCTGACCTCCATCTGGCCGACGTGCCGCATGGCTATCTCCGAGCGTGCCGTCGTGTACCAGAAGCCCTTCATGCAGCAGCAGGCGCGACAGTCGGTGATTGGGGAGCAGCTGTACTGGCGGCACGCCTCATTGGACTGCAAGGAGTGCCGGTGCAAGGGCAGCGCCCCGCAGGCGATGCTCTCCACGGAGCCCTCCAACGCCGGCGCCAACGCGGCAGGCATTGGGGTGCATGGGGTCGGCATGGCGGGGCAGGACAGCACGGACGCGGCGTCATACCCAGGGGGCGCGACGACCTCCCGGAAGCGCATGCCGTATCGCCGCGAGAACTACGCTCTCTTCGTGCGCGCCGCCTCCGCTGAGCTGGACGAGTTCCTGGTGCTGAACCAGTCGCTCGCGGCGGAGGCGGAGGGCGCTCAGCAGGGGGCAGAGGAGGGGGTCGACGTCGAGGAGGGGCGGGAAGAAGCCGGTGTGGTGGAAGAGGAGGAGCTGGCGGAGGCGGGGGTGGATGTTGGGGACAAGGCGCGCGTGGCGGTCACGATGACGCCACGGCAAGGCGAGCACTGCGCCTCACACTCCGCAGCGTTCGAGTTCGCGCTGGAGGACGAGGAGGAGGAGCGCTGGCAGGAAGGGTGGCGGTGGCGGTGCTTCCTGGACGGCCGCGCGGTGGCTGGGGCGTGCACGAGCCCGATTGCCTTCGACGGCCTGGGGGAGGGAGAGCACGCCTTTCAGGTGCAGGTGGCGAGGTCAGCCGAGGGCGGCGGGGGCGAGGGCAGGGCAGTGATACTGGGCTCAGCCAGGCGTGTGTGGATTATCGACCTTACGGCGCCTACGGTATTGATCCTCGGTCCTGGCACGGGGCAGGTGCGCAGACGCCCGGAGCCCACATTTTACATGTTCCATGCTGCGGCATTGGATGCCACTCCATTTGAGGGCGCTGTCCGATCCCTCGCCCCCTGCGGAGAGGCACGATGCGGAGAAGTCCTGGTGCTTCTGCTTGATGCCTAGGTGGCAAGGGGCGGTGATGGGGGGCGCTCTCCAGGTCGGGTCTCGCTTCAATCTGACGTTCGAGTGGGACGAGCTGCTCAGCGGGCGAGGATTCGACCCTTCCGGGGTGAAGGTGGAGGGCGGAGCGCTGCTGAGGCTGGAGCCGCATGCGCAGAACCGCCTGGCATGGGTCGGGGAGGTGGAGCTGTATGCGGGCATCCTGGCGGTTAAGGTCCAGGTGTGCCCCGTGCTCTAGGTTCTAGGTGGTGGCTGCTTTCAGTAGGAACAGAGAAGCAAGCGATGGATGCTGATGCCCATGGCGATGGCACTGAGGGTATTCGGAGCCGTGCGATGGCGCATAGCTCTGGCGCGTACGGTCCGTGAGCCGTGCGATGGCGCATAGCTTTGGCGCACACGGCCCGTGAGCCGTGCGATGGTGCATAGCTCTGGCGCGCACAGCCCGTGAGCCGTGCGATGGCGCATAGCTTTGGCGCGCACCGCCCGTGAGCCGTGCGATGGCGCATAGCTTTGGCGCGCACCGCCCGTGAGCCGTGCGATGGCGCATAGCTTTGGCGCGCACCGCCCGTGAGCCGTGTGATGGCGCATAGCTTTGGCGCGCACCGCCCGTGAGCCGTGCGATGGCGCATAGCTCTGGCGCGCACCGCCCGTGAGCCGTGCGATGGCGCATAGCTTTGGCGCGCACCGCCCGTGAGCCGTGCGATGGCGCATAGCTTTGGCACGCACGGCCCGTGAGCCGTGCGATGGCGCATAGCTTTGGCGCGCACCGCCCGTGAGCCGTGCGATGGCGCATAGCTTTTGCGCGCACGGCCCGTGAGCCGTGCGATGGCGCATAGCTTTGGCGCGCACGGCCCGTGAGCCGTGCGATGGCGCATAGCTCTGGCGCGCACCGCCCGTGAGCCGTGCGATGGCGCATAGCTTTGGCGCGCACGGCCCGTGAGCCGTGTGATGGCGCATAGCTTTGGTGCGCACGGCCCCTGAGCCGTGCGATGGCGCATAGCTTTGGCGCGCACGGCCCGTGAGCCGTGCGATGGCGCATAGCTTTGGCGCGCACCGCCCGTGAGCCGTGCGATGGCGCATAGCTCTGGCGCGCACGGCCCGTGAGCCGTGCGATGGCGCAAAGCTTTGGCGCTCGCGGCTCGTGAGCCATGCGATGGCGCATAGCTCTGGCGCGCACGGCCCGTGAGCCGTGCGATGGCGCATAGCTTTGGCGCGCACGGCCCGCATGGGCTGTTTCCTTGTGCATGCCCACCTGCAGCGCTCTCTTCTAAGCTGGACTTCCGCTCGAGCGACGCGCTTCGGCCACAGGGCTCCGGAGCAGACCTGCTCAACATGGCGCACCGCATCTTGCCCAGGGTGTCCAATCTGGCGGCTCACCGGGCGGGTCCGTGCACCTGGCACCCGGGTGAGGGCTGCAGGTGGTAGTTGGCGCTGCAGAGGATCTTGCGGGGAACGCCAACGTGGCGTCCAACGTGGCAACTTACACATACGACCAGAAGGTTCCGCAGGTGGTGCTGCAAGGGCCGAGCTCCGGGGTGGTGAGCACAGACTTTGTGGTGACCTTCACGTGGTCGGAGGAGCTGCGGGAGGGGTTCACAAAGGCGGGGGTGTGGGTGGAGGGGGGGCGCATCGGCGCGCTCACCCCGGGCCCCCCTGGCTCGCACAGCTACCTCGGAACCGTGAAGCCCGAGGCCGAGGCGACGATCATTACCATCCAGGCGAGAACCCCACGATCTGAGTGGTAGTCCTTGGGATTGCGCTGTGGCAAGGAGAGCGGCGGAGAGCCGGGATCAAAGTGAACCCAAGCTTCACCACGCCAATGGAAGCCGGTCAGGTACAGGAGGGGGCGCTGAGGGGTTTGGAGGGGCTGGAAAGGGATGGGGGATTACAGGTGCTTGCGGCGGCTGCGATGGACCTGAGTGGCAATGCCAACGCCGTGGAGACCCCCCTGGTGGTGCACTACCAGCTGCAGCCGGACTGCAGCAGCCTGCCCCCGACGGCGTCCACCGGGGTCCACACTTTCGCAGGCACGATCGCAGGGATGGAGGCGCAGGCGGAGGAGGACGCCTCGACAGAGCCCGGAGCCGCCTTCGAGGCCCCCCGGTTCAAGGCGTTCTGCGACATGCGCACCTCGGGGGGGGGCTGGACCCTCATCGCGCGCATGTGTGGCACCGACGGCGAGAACAAGTGGAATTATGACTCCCGCGCGTTCAAGAGCGCCTCCACCTTCGGCGACTGCCTGGGCCTGCATTTGCAAGACTGCAAGAGCCCCGCGTACAGCCAGGTGCGCCCCCATGCATGCCCGCGCCTTCAAGAACCCCGCCTCGCTGTGCAGCGCCCCCTGGTCCGGTGAGATGGGCCGTCACCTTGCCCCCCCGCCCCCCCTCCACCTTTAAGCTTGCCTGACCGTCCACTCGAGGGGTTCGGAGCCGGCATGGGTTCTGTGGAACTGCCCAATCTCGGGAACTCCCTCGATATCCACTCCATCCACAAAGGCCGCAGCGTGACCGTCCATGGCATCTATTATCTCACAGAGAGCGTGTGCATCCGCCGCGCGACTCCGGAGCAATGAGCGAGTGCATCCGCCGCGCGACTCCGGAGCAATGAGCGTGTGCATCCGCCGCGCGACTCCGGAGCAATGAGTGAGTGCATCCGCCGCGCGACTCCGGAGCAATGAGCGAATTTGGCGCGAAAACTCCAAGTGTTGTCGATTGAACTCTGCGTCACTTGCATTGCCCGTTCGAGGTGGGAGACATGCCTTCGCCGGTGTTGTGGCTGTTGCAATAATGCACACGCGGACGCATCGCGTGATGCGATGAGCGGGGAGAGGGAGAAATGTAAAGTCCCAGCCACTTAAGCTGACACATTGCTACCGAAATCCTTAGTTACAGCGTGCTTCACCCCCTCAGCAAACGAGCAAAAACGCGCGCTGCAACTTGGAGAGGCGGTACACGTCGGGCGACTGCGCGACATGTGTATACAGCGTCGCATGATGCGAGAGCTGTCGCTCTGTCAGGAACCAAGCAATGCCCACGCATGGTATCCCTTTCGCACCTTTGCGCTGCTTGCTGCGCTGAACCTCACGCCTACTCTTGCTGCGCTTATATCCGACGATGCCCATTTGCCTCACATGAAAACCATCCGTTGCACCCATTGCCGTGGACGGTTCACCGGGAGTGGAATCCAATGAATTTCCCGGGGCCCTCGTATCATTTGTGTAGAAATCAAAGCCCTTTGAAGAATCCGCCCCAGAATTCGTTCTGCCTCTGCCGCGATCGCCGCTGCTCGTCCCTCGCTCCCTCGCTGCGATACACCTTCAAGCTTTGCGCTATTGTGGAGCCATTTGAGCAGACCTGGTGCGCACGAATGAAGTTCCAAATACGAGACCATCATGAGGGGGTGGCTTAGGCATGGGCGGTGTTGCGGACGCCCTGCAAGCGAGCGAGAGAGCGAGGTTGCGCGAGGGATCTTCAAGGCAGTTGAACAGGCACCCGCTGGTGGGGGGAGGGATGGCTGGATTGCAGGTGCTAGGGACAGAGGTGCTGATTCGTGACATAGAGAACCACCAGGACGCGTACGCGGTGCACCGGTACGCCTATGGCAAGGGCCGCACGTGGGCGAACCTGTTGACCAGCATCTGGGACAAGTGCGCCTATCCGATTTCGAAGAAGGCGGTGGAACTGGTCGACGACAGGCTGGAGTCGGCGCTCGGGGAGACTCTGTACTGGCGTCAGCAAGATAAGAAATGCGGCAAGTGCCGGTGCCACTCGCAGGGCACGGAGGCGATGCTGAGCGACAGGCCCTCGAACAACGGCTGGAACTCGATGGGAATCGGCGGCGGGAACTCGCGCGCGGGCAACCTGCCAGACGCGTGGTCGCAGCGACCCGGCGCGAGCACCAGCTCGTGGGCCTTCGACCCCGAGCCTCAATGCTACGCCGTCTTCGTGCGCCGAGCCTCCACCGCGCACCTCCATGCTGCCGATCCGAACCACGATGCCGCACCGCCGACCCCCGCCGCGGCCGACGACCGGGCGGGCGTGGAGGAGTCTGCGACGTACCGCGTGGTGCCTCAGCAGGCCGCGGTGACGAGCAGCACGAGCGCCATCTTCGAATTCTTCCTGAAGGACGACCCCCTTGAGCTGCCCCGCTTCAAGTGCCGGATCGATGCGTGGCCATACGAGGACTGCACCTCGCCCAAGGGGTATGAGGGTCTCTCGGAGGGCCCCCACGTGTTCCACCTCACGATGGCACAGGTGCGAAGCCCTCCCACCCTCCGATGAGGTGGTCACGGCGTAGTCGTGTCGTGGCGGAATATCTGGAACTGGGAGGCCGTGGAGGGCGCACGGTTGACTGGCGATCTATTGAGTTGGCTGCAGTGACCGCGTGCCCAGTATCCTGCATCTATCCCCCCCCTCCTCCCCTCACATCCCTATCAACCTCATCATCCCCTCACATCCCTCTTCAGCTGCCCCCTTTCTCGTCTCTGCCCCCCTCCTCTTGCGGCCCTCTTAAGCCCTCCCGTGAAATCGGGGCGCCTCAAGGATTGCCAGGCGAGCATCCCTTCGGCCGCCCTCAGCCCTGAACTGTGTGCGCGCCGGTTGTGACAGGAGGCGGGCTACGTGGCGCCCGAGACGACGGCGGTGCACTGGGAGGTAGATTACACCCCCCCTGCGGTGACCATCTCGGCGCCGAAGCTGGTGGGCGATTTCCCCTTCCACGCAGAGTTCCGCTGGAGCGAGCGCGTGGGGCAATTCGACACCGCGCACGTCTCCGTGGTCGGGGCGGTGCTCGCCAACCTGGCGCTCGTCACGGTGCCAGGCCAGGAGCCCTACTACATCGGGGTGGTGACGCCGCTCAACCGGAAGCCCAAAATCTCCCTCCAGGTTCCGAGCACTCCGCAGCCCTCCCCAGCTCCAATCACGGCTCCGATTGGCCGCCTCCGACGTGATCCTGCGCGATGGCCCCTCGCACACTGCCCAAAACATGCGAGCTGCCGAATCCCACGTCCTCTGGAATCTGTGCCCGCAGTGCCCGAGAGAAGGTTTTTGGGGTTTCAAGATTTCCCATTGACTGATCGGAGCTGCTTGGTTGGGTGGGGGCGTTCCATCGTGAATTTGTTTGAAACAGGGGAAATGGGCGGGATCGGAGCGGCCGTGAAGCGGAGGTGAGTGGGGTGGGACGGGGCGCAGGTGGCTAGCGGGCAGGTGCGCGACGAGGCGGGGAATGGCAATGCCGCGTCCGAGCTGGTGGTGGTGCCCGTGGACCTGGAACCCCCAACGGTGACTCTCGCCACGGAGCAGATGGTGTCACCCGTCTCGGACTTCGCCATCATGTTGGTGTGGTCCAAGCCGCTGCAGGGAAAGTTTCTGAGTCAGCACATCAGCATCACCGGGGGCACCGCCAGGCGGCTTCAGGCGCAAAGCCGCGCCGAGGTGCGCCTCTCCCAACGCTTGGCACGCTTCACAAAGGCGCCCATCTCGTCCGAAACCTCGCAGCGCCAGCCCTGTGAAAACCTTTCTCCCACGAGGCACCCCAAATCCTGCAGCTGCCGCTTCCGCAGACGTAAGGCTCAGATGCCCCCTCGGGATCCTATGTGGGTGCTCGAGGGAGGTTCTGACGCATTATATGTGGTGGCTGGAGGGGGGTTCTGACGCATGATATGTGGCTGCTCGAGGGGGGTTCTGACGGGTGATATATGGTGGCTGGATGAGGTTTCTGCCGCATGATACGTGTGTGCTGGAGGGGGGATTGTGACGCATGACCTGTGGATGCTGGAGGGGGGATTGTGACGCATGACCTGTGGATGCTGGGAGCACTTAGGTGCCCGCATGTTTCCTTTTTTTGACATGGGGTGTCCATGCTGTGTGGTGTGACTGCATTCATGGCATAACCATGGACCAACGGGTCCCATCCATCGACCGGGAGCCACCGGGGGTCATGCCAGCAGGGTCCGCTCACTCCGTAACCCAGAGACCAGCAGTTGTTTGGCGATGGTCGGTCACATCGTTTCATCTTTCCATACTGCTTTGCATTTGGGTTGGGAATATGTATGAGTTTGCGGTATCTTGTCACGGCCCCGCCCTGCTCTTGCTTTGCTTCTCACATCCACTGGGATGATGGTGGGCTGGCTTTTGTTGGCCGATCTCATGCCGTTCAGTGTGCTGGAGGGGGGTTTCTGACGCATGACCTGTGGATGCTGGAAGGGGATTGTGAGCATGACCTGTGGATGCTGGAAGGGGGGTGACGGATTGCATGACCTGCGGATGCTGGCTGGGGAGTGATATGACCTGTGGCTGTTTGAGGGATACCCTGGCGCAGCACGGAGCTGCTAGAGATTGGGCCTGGCACATGCCACGTGGTTGCCTAAGGGAGCTCATGGCGCATGCCACGTGGCTGCACGAAAGGGAGCCCGAGGCGCGTGTCACATGACTGGCTGAGGGGGGCGCTCGGCCCCTTCTGCAGCGTTTGATGTCCTCCATGCCACCACGCTTTGACCGGGCGGGGGGGGGTCGGACCTCGCCCCGGGCTGCGCTGCAGGTGTTCAGGTTGGACATCGAGGTGACGGGCGGGGTGGCGGAGGTGATCGTACGGCTGGAGGAGGGTGTGACAAAGGACGAGGCAGGGAACCCGAATGTGGCAGCAGAGCTTCGGGTGCCACTTGGCACGTCGCTGTCGTGCGCGCATCTGCCAGCTAACATGCGAAGTGGGCTGTACTGGCTCACAGGAGGTAGCGCGCCAGAGCCGAAGGGTAGCACCGCCCGCGCGGGGAAGTTCCTGGCATTCTGCGATATGACCACCGAGGGAGGCGGGTGGACCCTTGTGGCCAAGGTGGCCGGCGCGCAGGCCCCGCCTCGTTGGGGCTTCAACGCCCCCGTGTACCGAGACACCACCGAGTTCGGCAGCTGCCTGGACCTCAAGGTTCGCAGCGTCAGCTACTCCACCGTCCTTCCCCCCTCTAGACATCCCCCTTCAGACGACGTGGCCCGTCTTGATCTCTGCCTCTGTCTCTCTCGCTCTTTGAGGCATCCTCTCTCTCTCTCTCAGTGCTTCATCGATCAGCGCCGCGCTCTCTAAGTCGCTTCGAGCAGCATCGTGTACACGTGGAGTGCAATCCGGTGATGAGCGCAGATTTCTGCGCAGACGATGGCGGGCCTCGTGGCCTCGTGCGAGCAGCACACATGCACCCCCCCCGAGCGCCAGTCAGAGAGGGCGGTCAGCTGGCCTTGCATATACACTGCGGCTGTCAGCACAGGGTCAAGATGGGGTGTGCAGCGATCAGCTGTGAGGAGGCGGCGCGCCCCCGTGCTGCAGGAGGCGACATGCAAGAGCCGCGCATACAGCGCGGTGCACGCGACGCAGCTGCTGATCATGGGGCTCCCGAGCGCGGGGTCCCAGGAGCCCCCCTACGCAGTGCACGCCTACACCCGCCCCGGGCAGGACCTGGCATGGGGGGCATTCTTGGGGAGCATCTGGAGCGGCTGCGCTCACCCCATCTCGCTCAAGGCCCTGCACCTGCGGGACGACTACCGCTACAGTGCTATCGGGCCGGCGCTGTACTGGCGGCAGCGCAACCACCTGGTGCAGCAGTGCAACACCGGCCAGGACGCCATGCTGAGCGAGCAGCCGGAGCACGGCGGGCTTAACCCCGCCGGCATTGGGGTGCGCGGGGGTGGGCAGCTGGTGGATGCGTGGACGCTGCCCGCAGCGCAGAGCGGCTCCAGTGCGCCCCGCCTTCTCTTCCCGCGCCTTCTCTCCCCCCGCAACCTTCTTGAAGATTTCCGATGATCTCGCCAAGGGGCGTACTGACAGCCGGACCTGCGCGATGCGGGCATGACCATTGGCGACCTGGTGTTCTCCTCATCCTGCGCGGTGGGCGGGGATGGTGGGGCGAGGCGCAACAGGCTGGGAAGTAGAGGGGAGTGACGGCCGGAACACGAGCTATGCGCTGATGGTGCGCTCGCTGGTGTCTGAGGTGCTCACTCAACGAGAGGCGGGGCAGCACCGCGTGGACACCGAACCCATCGAGCTCCTCGAGCACCCGCCGGCCATAGACTCCCACTCGACGGTGCGCTTCGTATTTGCTCTGCTGCCGCAGCCGTACCTCGCCGACACGCACCTGCGGTGCCGCCTGGACTTTTTTGGATGGGAGGCATGCTCGGACAGCAAGGAATACACCGGGATAAAGCAGGCAACCCCCCCTCCCCCGCTCCCCACACCTCCCCACCTCCCGCTCCTACTTCCTTAGATTGAAAGGGGCGCAATAGGTCAAAGTACCCCCTTTGCTACCCCCTCCCCTTGCATAAGGGGTCACTGTTTGAAGCTATTCAATGCAGCATCAAGGTCTCAAACCACAGCAGCGTTTATACTAGGCAGAGATTGATAGAAACGAATGTGGGTGGCAGCACGCCCGGCAGCTCGATTTGAGTGATCGCCCGAATTCGTTTCAACTTGCAGTAAGGTAGAATTGTGCGTGGCCGGCGCGACTCGCGAGGGTCTATGTAGTCAGGGGGCGATTCACGGTGATGGCAAGCCCGTCCATTGGATCTGATTGGAGGGCCGCGTGCTGGAATGACGAGCCTGTTGATTGGATGGCCGCCCTCGTCCCAGACAAGCAGTGCGCCGCGAGTACCTTCGGGCAGCATCCTAGCTCCGAGGGAACCGCCACGCGCCATGGGCGATTGTTTGAGCTCCGCACGGGGGCCCGCATTGACGAGATGTGAGGCGTGGCGGCTGGCGCGGGGCCCGGGAGCGACGGTGCCGGGTCTACAGGGGCCACACCGGTTCACGGTGCAAAGCGCGCCAAACTTGTTTGGTGACCGTTACAACACAACGTTCAAGTGGGTCGTGGACCTGACAGAGGTGGTGGTGGACATCAGTCTCACCACCACCATCACCATCATCAACAGCCCAATCAACCTCAAATTCTCCACGACCAAGCCACTCGCGGATTTGGGCCTCCTTCACTCCGCGGTAGCTGCCATCACGCAGCACGCCCCTGCCATCACCCAGCATGCCACTGCCTACCCTCCGCCACGCGGCGGTGCTGGTAGAGAAGCTGCTCTGTAGGCTGAGGGAAGGCCGCGAGCGCGAGAGTGATCACCGGTTCACGTACAGGTGGCAGGGATCGTTGATTGTGACTCCAGCTGGCTGTGTGCGTACCCTCGATCCTCGACTTGCCGGGCTTCCAGCCGCTCGATGTGGGGCTTGTCAGACGGTGCGGCCGGATCCAGCAGCTGCCAACTTCTGCCGGCCGCGGGCTGTCCTCCCGGCGGCCAGTTGCCACGTCACCTTAAGATGGCGGTGGGCCAAGCGCTCCGCGAAGTGGGGGGGCTTCTCTGTGTCAGTGGTGTGGAGCGCAGGGAGTTTGACATGGGTTGGTCCGGGACGAACCGAGGTTGCGGCGTATGCAGGTCGAGGTGCACAATGCCACGCTGGATCAATTACACCTGGAAGGCTCCGCGGTGGACACCTTGTTCACGGCCGAGCTGCGGCCGGCCTTCTCGCCACAACAGCGGGATCAACACATTACAGTGCAGGTCCGAGCAGCGCCTCCCATGAGATGAGGGGAATCATGGGGGTAAGGGGGGTTGGCGGCAGTGATAGGAGAAAGGCAGGTGAGGGGGGGGGATGGGAATGAGTGGGGTGAGCGGAGATGGGAGTGAGGATAATGGCGAGAAAGGAGGAGAGCGATGGGAGTGAATGGGGCGAGGGGAATGATGGGAGTGATGAGTGGGTTACGTGACGGGATCGTTAATTTCCATTTAATTTCAATCCGATAATGGGTGCAAGGCGGCAGATGCCGGCAGATTCTAGACCGGTCCGCAGAAGTTTTGGTGGCTTATACAAGATTCGTTCAGTAGAGCCGCCCGGCTTAAACTGAACCGTTCGATGTTTGTAGATTGGGAACATCAGGCGACCTGCACGAAGGAGCGCTACCGTGGTTCCATCTTTGGGATCGTACGCGGACGGCCAGTAGGAAGAATGACATAGCCCACATTAGGGTGGGCAGCTGTAGTGTCTGAGGATGCTGGGAGGCGGGTGCGCAGGTACCCCATGGGGCGTGGCACGACACGATTGGGAACCCCAACAGGAAGTCCAACACGATACATCTGACATACCACATGGCGCCGCCGGAGTTGGCGTCCGTCCGCCCGCTCGTGGATCGAAGCTTTTCAGAGCGGCAGACGCTCGGCCTGGAGGCAAGCCCACGGCCATTCCAGCGCACCCCTTTATCGCCCATCCCTCCCCCCGCCATTCCACTCGCCGCACCCCCCCCTTCATCTTCGCAGTGCCCGGAATACCACCGGGAAAAGTGCCTTCTATCGGCGTTTCCGACCTGGCGACCGCTACGCCTGGACGCTTCGCGGGATCTCAAAGCCTCGACAAGGGGCGTCCTGGTGGCCATGGGCAGTCAAGGGATGGTAGAGGCGCTGCCGTGAACTGAGATGCTGAGGTGAAGTGGAGCCCTTGGGAAGGTTGTAAGGTGCCACTGGCCGCCAGGCAGCTCTGATGAGAGAGAGCGCACGTGGCAGGCCAGCTGGAGGGGTCAGCGTGTAGGAGGGGAAGAGGAGTCTCTGACACACATCCGTTCTTGGTGCATGCATCCCTCCGGTGGGACAGCAAAGCGGGAGGCGCGGGAACCACAAGGTGGTGCAAGGCGGAGCCATGAGGGGGCATCATGAGGAGGCCACGGCGCATGGGAGGGCCGCACTGAGGGCTGGTGGGGCATGGGAGGGCCGCACTGACGGCTGGTGGGGCATGGGAGGGCCGCACTGACGGCTGGTGGGGCATCCGCCTGCAGCTGCACTGGTCCGAGGTGGTGGTGTGCGACGCCGCGTGCAACCCCCCGTACAACCTGATTAACGTAACCGGCGGCAAGATGGCCATCAGATCGTTGAGCAAATCGGTGCCCCACCGCCGCCCACCATCCGACTGTCCCCTTTTGTGTCCATTTGCCAAGTGTGCAGTCGGTCAGAAGGGCGAGAGTGCGGCCAAGATTGGCAGGGGTGACCACCGAGCATGAGGGGTGCACGGGTGTGAGTGAGGCCATGCAGGTGGTGACGGACAAGGACGGTGTGGCGAAGTCCGTGTTCACGGTGAATGTGCAGATGACCTCTTCGTCCACCAAGCTCAAGTTCTTTATCCCGGCGGGGTCTGTGGCGGACCAGGCGCGTGTCCCATCCTCTCCACCCAGACTGCCTCCCTCTGTCGCCTTGCCCGGATGGGTCCGCCATCGCTGGCATGCGCACACCGCAAGCGAGTGGTGGAGCCGAAGACGGATTTTGCAGCAGCTTGTACCGGAGGTGAGCATGCACATTATCTGCCGGTCACGGTTGCCCGTCTTATTCATCCCCACGTGAACACTGAGCGCCCTCTGTATATTCTGCACTCAAACATAAAGCAACTTGCTAGTGGGGATAAGAATGTCGCCGATCCTTCCGACGAAGCGTTCCGTCCAATCAAGGCCCACTCTTTCACCACTGCTCTCGTTGCAATGGACATCAACGGCTTCCCATTGGTGAGAGTACTTCCTCTCAAGGTTGATATAAAACGCCACGGATGTCCATTGCAACGAGAGCAGTGGTGGAAGAGTGGGCCTTGATTGGACGGAACGCTTCGTCGGAAGGATCGGCGACATTCTTATCCCCACTAGCAAGTTGCATTATGTTTGAGTGCAGGACATACAGAGGGCGCTCAGTGTCCACGTGCGGATGAAGAAGACGGGCAGCCGTGACCGGCGGATGGCGCGCAAGCCTGCGACAAAGCCTGCTTGATGCCCGATGCTAATGCTGGGCGTCCGATTAAGATCTTCCTGGAAGAGTCTCATCCAGGGCGGTGGGCGGCATCGAGAGGTCAAGGGAGGGGCGGCGCGGGAGGCGGTGGGAGCAGGCGGGCAACTTAAACCTCAAGTCCCGCGGCCAGGTGCTCAAGCTGGAGTATCCGCAGTCCTGTCAGCATCTGCCACCTGGCTCGCACAGCGGCGACTATTTCGTCTCCCCATTCTCTGCAGAGACCGGCGAGCGCATCCCGGCCTTCCTGGTGTTCTGCCGCATGGACGGCCACGGCGAGGTGCGCACCGGCCCCCTTCTTCTGCAGCCGCTCGCCCTCCTCCGCTTTCAGCTCCTCTCCTCTGTGCTCTGGCGACTGCGGCTGTGAGGCAAGACTGCCATCGCTTCCCTCCAGCGACCTCCCTTGCCTCTTATTTGCACAGATCAATCACAATTTGTGTGAAGTGAAAGCAAGCGTGGGGCGAGGGCGGTGCCAGATCGGAGGTGGATGGACTCGCGTTGCCCGCATCGTGGGTGGGTTCCCTGCCTCCCCACCGACTCCACAAAGCCCCTCCTCCGCACTCCCGGCACGCATCCCCTTGTGCTGTGCTCTTTGCCCCCTCTGGGCATCTTCTCACCTCCCCTTACCGCATCTCCCCCCCCCTTACCGCATCTCCTCCCGCCCCTCTCTCCCCACCCCTAGCCTCTCTCCCCACCCTCTCCACTCCCCACCCTCTCCCTCTCCCCACCCTCTAGCCTCTTCTTACCCCTATCCCACCCCGTCGCTGAGCAAGCTGCAATCGGAGGGGCGAGGCATGACGTGGAGGTGAGGGAACGAGCGGGGTGGGAAGGGGCGGTGCAGGTACAAATCGCGAAACCGCGTGGTTCTTTGGGTCTCCTGTGTACTATGACACCACAGAGTTCGGCATTTGCCATGGGTATGACGCCCGCGGCGACTGCAAGAGTGCCGCCTACCACGCCCTCCTGGGCCACCAGGTCGCTCCCCTTGACGTGCTCTGCCCCCCCTCCCCCTCCCGGCAACCAGGGTAGTGGCAGCGGGCAGCCCTCTGACTCTTTGCTCGGCGCCTCCCAGGTCCCAGTGCTCGCCCCCGTGCCCGAGGAGGCTGTCAGATCGTGAGAGCGGATTGCGAGGGCGAGACATGCCGATTGGTTATTACTGCTCCCTGTGAACCCCTTGAGGTCCCATGATGAAGCATGATGACGCCTCGCAAGCGGCTCAAGGAGACAGTCACTGGCGCGTAAGCCTGTGAATGAAGCATCAGCTAGTGAGGGCTTTTGAAGGTTTTGAATTGAAGGTTTTGAATTGAAGGTTCTGGATTGAAGGTTTTGAAGATAGAAAATGGATCTCCGGAGGCGAAGCAGTCGGAGAAATTGAGAGGTTTAGGGATTAGAATTTTGATGTATAAACTCTAAACCCTAAAAAAAAACATCAAACTCTACCAATTTAATTTTGGTGAGCGCTGGACAATGGCGTGCAGGTGTGGATCGAGCGGCTGGATTTGAACTCGTCGGCGGTCCACACATACTCGAACGGGGCGCCCCTCTCCTGGGGGATGAAACTGGCGAGCGTGCGGCGGTTCTGCGGAAGTTTCATCTCGCGCCAGGCGGACTACCTCGAGGACGACGGTGTGGAGTCCGTCATTGGCAAGTCCCTTGTGTGGGGCTCGGTATGTCGCCGCCGATCTCCCCCAGACTCCCCACCTTTGATACCCACCACTACGGCGCTCCGCACTGCGCACTTTCAGGCTTCACGCGGCCCGTGAGGCATCGAGGGTGCCGGCAGCGTGTCGGCCCGTGAGGCATCGAGGGTGCCGGCGGCGTGTCGGCCCGTGAGGCATCGAGGGTGCCGGCGGCGTGTCGGCATGACGTGGCTCCGCAGAATCTCCAGAACCGGTGAACTTGGAAGGGGTCGGAGCCGAGCATTTTTACCACGGTGCGTAGCTTTGGCCACTATTCGGGCGAAGGATGATTTCCGCCAGTCTTGGCACAGCATAACAACGTCTCTCGCTGGCCGTCGTCAAAGCTGCTAAAAGTGGGTCAGGCGCTGGAGTGTCCTGTGTTGATCAAGCGAGCGAGAAATAATCCCCAATCGCCGCGACGATTTCTCCGTAACGATAAGATACCAACGGCTGACCAATCTCCTCGGCAAATACCCGGCATGTGCTTCGCATCCACCACAGGCCCACCTGCGGCCGTGGCTGGTTGGGATACGCACCCGCCACTCCGTTAACCCCACGAGGAGGAAAGCCCCGAAGGCGGAATTTTTCGGACCCGGAGAGCTCATTTGAAAGGCCGAACATTGAAGGCCATCTAGCGGTGGATCTAGCGGTGGATCTAGTGGTGAATCTAGTGGTGGCTGGCAGCTCATTTCACGGCGTGGACGCAGAGTCAGCGACTCATGCCATAGACCAAGATGGGTCAATCCCACCACAGGGATGTGCCGCTGTGCAGTGATTGCAAATGGGGTGCATGCACGAGAGATTTGAACGGGCTTGATGACAGAGATGTGTCCTCGCTTGATGACAGAGATGTGTCCTCGCTTGATGACAGAGATGTGTCCTCGCTTGATGACAGAGATACGTGTCCTCGCTTATTGACAGAGATGCGTGTCCTCGCTTGATGACAGAGACGTGTCCTCGCTTGATGACAGAGATGCGTGTCCTCGCTTGATGACAGAGAGATATCGTGTCCTCGCTTGATGACAGAGATGCGTGTCCTCGCTTGATGACAGAGATCTCAACACGCTTGACGTCAGAGATCCATCCGCGCGTGTGGTTGTGTGTGGCAAGACATGACCGGAAGCCGGCAGCAGACGCGTCTGGAATCTGGTCTAGATAGGGTGTACACCAGGCTCATTTGACTGATCGCTGAGGTGGAGGCAGCATGATCCAGGCGCGGAACAGCAATCATCAGGGCAGAGTGAAACGGAGGTATCGGGGTGGCGACGGGAAGAGGAATGCTGGGTAGAGGCGCTGCATGGTCTGAGGGGAAGGCGGGCCGATGTGGGGGCTCGGTGGGGCCGCGCAGATCTCAATAAAGTGCCAGGAGTGTGCTCTGGCCTACGGGAAGCGGTCCAAGGTCTGCGCGCCCGCCTTGGGCCCGCCTTGCAGTCATTCGGATACTTGGAGCCATATGAACTGGTTAGCCATTCGCTTTTCCCTCTGCAGAAATGTGTTAGCTTCGTTTTGGGGTCGCCGCATAGACCGTTGGCTATTTTCAGTTGGCAGCTAAAGGTGCACCCCCAGAGACTGCGTGTGTGTGCGGAGAGGGGAGGGGGGAGGGAGCTCTGATCCTACAACCGGAATGCTCATCGAGTGCCGGCCGACATGGTGTTCTTTACAACCAAAATACTGAAATACTACAACCTGCCTAGCTCCCCTCCCATCTAAGCTGCTGGCAGTGTATCATTGGCCAAAAGCTTTACAAAAAGGGGCATCCTGGCCCTCTCTGTTCCAGTTCGGATTATTTCAGTCGGGAAGCTCCGCTTGTTGGCAGCTGATGACGGGTGGCGGCGAGACACAGGGCAACGACACATACATCAACTCAAATGGCACAGCGACAGTGATGACCAAAGTGAATGCGAAGACATGCCTAACAACCAGAGCGCAGATGTCTGAGACCAGGTAGGCGTGCTTAACCTCCAGAGCGCAGATGTCCGAGAGCAGGTAGGCGTGCTTAACCTCCAGAGCGCAGATGTCCGAGAGCGGTGGCGGCGAGCTACGTGCTTAACCTCCAGAGCGCAGATGTCTGAGAGCAGGTAGGCGTGCTTAACCTCCAGAGCACAGATGTCTGAGAGCAGGAAGTAGTGATGACGTGTCACATGCACCCTCTCCCGCCCCTTGCCTCCTTCGCCCTGCCCCTTGCCTCCTTCGCCCTGCCCCTTGCCTCCTTCGCCCTGCCCCTGCCTGCCACTTGCCTCCCTTCGCCCTGCCCGTTGCCTCCTTCGCCCGCCCTTGCCTCCTTCGCCCTGCCCGTTGCCTCCTTCGCCCCGCCCCTTGCCTCCCTCGCCCTGCCCGTTGCCTCTTCGCCCTGCCCCTTGCCTCCTTCGCCCTGCCCCGTGCTTGCCCCTTGCCTCCTTCGCCCTGCCCCTTGCTTCTCGCTGTCTGTCTCCTTCTACCCTGCCCCGTGCTTGCCCTGCCTCCTTCGCCTGCCCCTTGCTTCCTTTGCCGCCCTTCGCCCTGCCCTGTGCTTGCCCCTTGCCTCCTTCGCCCTGCCCCTTGCTTCCTTCGCTTGCCCTGCCTCCCTTCCCCGCCTGCCCCTGTGCTTCTTGCCCCTTGCCTCCTTCGCCCTGCCCCCTTGCTTCCTTCGCCCTGCTCCTTGCTCTCCTTCGCCTCTGCCCCTGCTTGCCCCTTGCTTGCCCCCTGCCTCCTTCGCCCTGCCCTGCTTGCCCGCTCCTCTCTCGCTCCCTTGCCCCCCCTTGCCTGCCCCTTGCCTCCTTCGCCCTGCCCCTTGCCTCCTTCGCCCTGCTCCTTGCCTCCACGGCCTACGGATATGTCAAAACCCTGCTGTGCCGAGGGTGTTGAAGGAAGGCCGAGGCGAGCTCCGATGGGTTCACACCAAATGTGAGGGAACGGAAGGAGGTGGGAGTGGGGAGAGCAGGTATAATTACGGAGTTAATGCAGCCGGGATTGGGGTAGACACAACTGGGCGCACCCATCGCCATTCTGCGTGGACGACCGCCCCCGGCAGTAATATGCTGGAGAGCCCCGCAAAAGGTGAGAGCCTCCCGCCAGGAACTTGCATCAGCGGGCTCAGGGCCTGCTCGCGTGGGGAAGGGGGGTCCTGCTAGCATGGGGGAGGCGGGGGGAAGAAGAGCTCTTGCTGCGTTCAGAGGGAAGCTGAAGGTTGGAAGTAGTCGGGGGTGGTCCGTGAAGAGGGGGCAAGAGGACCTGAAGGGACCGGAGAGGACCAGAAAGGACCTGAAGGGACGGGAGAGGACCGGAGAGGGGACCACGATCTGGGGAAGGATCACACCGTAACATATTTAGGGGCATGGCACTTGAATTGTTTTCTGGCTGAAATGTATCATCGACATGTGATTGGTCGGGATGCTTGGGATATCTCGTGGCTGCACAGGGGGCCATTCGGCAAATTATGAGATCTGGATACGAGAATCCAGATAGCCCCCGTTTCACCTCCTGCCGAGCCCTCTTCTGGCTCACGACACCCGGCCCTGCAGACACAAAGCAATGACAAGCAGCGCTTCGCCCCGGAGCCTGGCAGCAGCCACGGTCGACCTGAACACTCGGCAGAAATCCAGCCTTCCCTCTGGATGCGCCATGCACCTGCCTGTGCCCATGTACAGAGACCACCATGCAGGGTGCCAAGCTGCACACATCCAGATGGACCTGGCATAGAATCTAAATGCTTCCTGGATTGGCTTTACATCCTGGAAGGCTATTTGGTGCGAGGCAACAAGAGCCGTCACTTCATTCGACCGGGGCTCGGTGGTGATGCTAAAATATCCATGCATTGTTGTCGTCATCCACTACAGGTGGTCTTGACAGCCGCCTCCCTCACTCCATATGCGACTTGGGTGTCTGTGTCCTCCAATGCAAGATCTTTTGAAGTCAGCGAGAGGTTGGCATTGGGGAGTCGGAATATATGGTGTGCATTGCGTCGACCACATGGAACAACATCGCGCTCGACAGATCGCGCATGCAGGTCCGGAATGCAGCCCAAAAGCTTACCTGCACTATGTAAAACATGCACAATAGTTAGCTGCAGACAGCGCAGCGTGGATATAGATACATATTCTTTCACGAGCATGATATAGAGATTATTTTAGAACTGACATCCAACATGTAATACTCAATATGGACGGAGATCACTTGACGTGAGCACATCAGTATATAATCCCCAAGCGGCGACGAGTAGGAATGTACAGCATAATATCTTTTAACTGAAGCGCTGCTTGCCGAGGATACTTGCCGTGGATGACTTCATATTTACATAGTATGTGTATAGTTCGCAGTCGATACAATACGATATATTTTTATCGAGTGCAAATTGTCCGAAGCACTACATTCTGAAGGGGGGTCCAGAAGTCTGTTAAATCGGGGCGGAACTAAGCGGTGAAAACGATCGCGAAGGCATGGGACGTCGGATATAATTTTTCCGACGGTCGATTATAGGGGGAAACTGAGCGGCGAAATTTTTAATAGCCTCCGATTGGTAGCGATGACATGAACATCATCCTTGAGAAGAATGAATC
Organism: Cymbomonas tetramitiformis; assembly: GCA_001247695.2. Taxonomy (NCBI): domain Eukaryota; kingdom Viridiplantae; phylum Chlorophyta; class Pyramimonadophyceae; order Pyramimonadales; family Pyramimonadaceae; genus Cymbomonas; species Cymbomonas tetramitiformis. The sequence continues at coordinate 49,571 of LGRX02004030.1, read as the reverse complement.
AGGTTGCAGCGCGATTGCGGATTTGATATACAAATATCAGATCTCGACACGTGATCACAAATATTCCCTCTGAAAAGTGAAGATACCGATCTTAAATTTTATAATTATAATTACAAACGCAATGTGAGATGAGAGCAATCAGTATCTGCTCGGCTGTAGCACTCAGCTCTGAGTGCTAGAATTCATCCTCCAGTGTTCAGAAAAAGTTACCCTCAGTGTTACTAAGTCAAAACAGTCGGACTACCGTACCACTTTTCCCAGCACAGGCCTGAAACGCCCATTTCATGCACGAATTGCTGAGCAAGAAATTTTGTGACAGGGCTTATGGAGGCGCGGGCTCGCTTATCAGTTCCTGAAGCATTTTTTTCTTTCTCTTCCGCTCGTTCCACGGCGCGGGTGTAATTTGCAACCCTACTTTCGGACAGCAATATCAAGCCGGCGTTGTTTTCGCTGTTCTGATTCTTTAGCTTTGCCAGGTTTGCCTCCTCTCCCTCGAGCCTCTTTGACTGGCGACGTACGTTCTGCCTGGCTTCCCTCAGCTCAATCGGGTAGGACGCGGCTCCAGCGGTCCCCCTTAGGGGCTGGTCTGCCGTAGGCTTTTGCACCCCGCAAGTTTCCCAGACCTCGTCATCCCAGGTGGATGAAAACTCGTCAAAAAAGAGACGGTTTTGCGCTTGCATCACTGCTAGCGTCACGCTTTGCTTTCCGTGCTCATATTGCTGACCCTCTGTTTTCAGGAAGCCCCCATCCTCGAGCTTCACCGCGAAAGGATTGCCAGGAGCACCGCCTTTGAAGGTATGGCCCACCCGAATCCAGCTTTCCTTGTGGTGATGCTCGACGGCTTCGTTCATGTGCTTCCCCAGAGATCCGAGAGCAAGCATATACTCTCCTGTAATCAAAAAAGAAATTTGAGGCTGCAGTCTGTGAGGTTCCCCTCCAGCTTCGGTTTGACTCCGAACAGTTTCTAAGGTGCGCTTCAACCCTGTCAAATAATCAGCATAGCAGTGCTCGAGTGGGCACTCACCGCCGTGCATAGCCAGCGTATGAACGTAGTAGGCCAGCCCGTTGTCTGTGAAATTCGTCCGCACGAGGCGAAAGATGGTTCGGCACAACTCCCCAAACTCAACCTGCTGGTCTTCTGAGGGCTCCAGCGCTCGTCCTATGCTTATTATTTTTGCCCAGAGCATCCAGATTTCCAGGATTTCCGGGCGGTCGTCGATAAACGGCAGCCAGTCCTTCGCAGTTGCAGCCAAGCGTTTCACGGTGGTCCCATTGCAACTCGGTGCGAAATAGCCCCCACTTTTTTTGTCGAATTTTATTGCATAGTAGGTCTTCGCTCTTTTCCAAGCGTCGTTTATTTTGGCTATCGATTTTCGGCCGTGCTCCTCGCCTGCAAACGGTACACATAATTTTGAGACTGCAGTCTGCGATGGGCTCTGCCCTTCCAGCTTCGGTTCTATCCCGAACAGTCTCCAAGGTATGCTTCTATCCCTCACGACCTGCCTCCATTTGTATGTGCTTGTTTTGATGGTGAGGGGTTTCCCCATCACATATTCGCATCGGACTAACCATCAAACTTGGTTGGGCGACAGGCATTTCGAAGACCCGCAGCCGGTGGCAGCCGTGGACTGTGAAGAAGCACATTGTGACGGAGCTCCCCCGGTGAGGAAAAAATACCTTTAACCGCTGCCTCGTGAATAGGTTTTAGAACCCACTCCGTCACCCGCATCCCGCAGTGTTGGAAGCAAAAAGGGCACTTGATGTGTGGGACGGTGAGGAAAGCCTCGGGACACCGCCTCTCCATTGGCCAGTGCCTGTGCACACGTAGAGTTTTCCGCTGTCACATTCTCCTGCCCATGAGGTTCTCGTTGTCCTTGACCTTGTGTAGATCTTGCGAGTCTGGCACGAAGTTCTTCTGATCGGGGTGATGGTATTGTTGCAGGGCCGCGTTCTCCTTCGTGCGATCGAAGTCCGCCTTGCTGTCCACGTTTTGCAGGTTGACGACTCGAAGTTCTTTCACCTGCAGTTTTCAAGCGGTTATAAAAGAGGCTGCGGTCTGCTAGGGGCTCTGCCCCTGCAGCTTCGGTTCAATTCCGAACGGTCTCCAAGGTGCGCCTCCACCCTCTTGTCTAGTTTCACACAGCAGGAGGGAAAAACTGGAAGTATCCTTGCATCATGACACGGAAGAGGTTTGCTCACCGAGATGCCGTTTGCTTTTGCAATTTTTTTAAGGTGTCTCCTGGTTGGACCTCGTAGGCGTCAAGGAAGATGGGGAGTTCCTCATATAGGCAGTTGCACCGGTGACACGGCTTCTGCCCTTTGCCGCCACGACCGCCACACTGATTTTGTGCCCACTGACTGGCCATGTCTGCGGGGTATTTCAGATTGAACTTTATTGGATGACAAGCTCCTTCGAGTTTCACATCCACCGTCCCACCATCTTCCAGGCGCTGCACGGAGTCCCAGAAGTCCATGCAGTTCTCCTTCAGGTTGGGTGCTTTGTCGTAGCCATCCATCTCGAGCAAGGTCCACACGAACTTCGGTGACTGCCACTCGTTTTCCAGCCCGGCGATTTTTGGACTGACGACGAAGGAGGTATATGTTAGCTGTCCACTTTTGCTGCATAACAAAGTTCCCCAGCACACCTGAGCACCTTTCAAAAGCGCCCCAGGGCTCCCGGCGAGGGGAGGCGCTATAAAAATATCCCGACGCGCCGTCCCGGTTACCACCCCGCAGCAAGGGCTCTGGTGGTGTGGAAACACCGGGCAAAGGTAAGCACCCGCCGACTCCCGACCTCAGTCCCTGTTTCATTCTTTTGCTTTGTATGCAAGTATGTAGTACTGGCAAATTTTTGCTGCCGGTGCACGGGCCATTTAACCCCGGCATCAGAGCACCAGGGAGCGCTTCTCCCTGGACTCCCCACCCTCATGATATAGCGCGCTTAGAGGTACCCGGCCCATAAAGAAGTGCACTGGCAAATTTCTCCTTCCAGTGCACGGGCAATTTACCCCGGCATCAGAGCACGAGGGAGCGCTTGTCCTTGGGCTCCCCACCCTCATAATATAGAGCGCTTAGAGCTCCCCGCCCCATAAAGTAGTGTACTGGCAGATTTCTCCTTCCAGTGCACGGGCAATTTTACCCCGGCATCAGAGCACGAGGGAGCGCTTCTCCTTGGGCTCCCCACCCTCATAATATAGAGCGCTTAGAGCTCCCCGCCCCATAAAGTAGTGCACTGGCAGATTTCTCCCTTCCAGTGAACGGGCAATTTTACCCGGGCATCAGAGCACCAGGGAGCGCTTCTCCCTGGGATCCCACCTCATAATATAGAGCGCTTAGAGCTCCCCGCCCCATAAAGTAGTGCACTGGCAATATAGGAAGTTCGGGACACAGTGGTCGGCATGTGATCGTTACCTGGTGCGTGCATCGAACGATAGGTCCCACTCTCCTATGTCAGCACGGATTTCGGCAAGCTCCTCGTCTGACCATTCCCCCTCTGCTTCAGCCTCCCACTCGTAGTTGGTGCACCTCACGCGCTTCAACCTGTCATAGTAGGCGGGGAGGATGAGCTTGAAGAAGGTGTCCAAGTGAATCTCGTGTCCCCCTTCACCTTTTGTTTTTGTGATCGGCATTATGCTTTGCATTATGTTCGTGCGAACTTGCCTTTCTCCCACCCGAATATTTGAGCACGGCACCCAGTCTCTCTCCTGGAATATATGTGTTTCCACACTCTTGATTTGTTTTTCAGATAGGCCACCTCTGTCTGCTAGAGTCACCCACCTACCAGGCTCTGATATCGACTTTTGCACTTTCTTTTTCTCTAAATGTTCTATGCTTTTGCGCGCGCGTTTCCCACAGGCTTGAAGTGAGTCCTCAACGATGGCACGATGACCTTCAACGGCCTTGGAAAGAGCCACCTCCTTGCCATCTGACTTTTTGGAAAACATACTACCGACGCTTCCAACGACAGGTGCCAGCTGCCTCTTGGTTCTCCGAACCAGTTCCTGCTCCCACCTCTTACTCACGTGTTCCTTACGCCTTTTACCCTGGCCCCCCTGCTTCGCTTCCGTCTCTTTCTGTGTTTTGTCGAGACTTTGTTTGAAGTCGCTGCACAATAGTTGGACCTGTGAGTCCGTAGGATATCGAGAGCGCAAAGTCTTGATAAGTTGTCGAGATGTTGGCGGCTGTCGTGGTTGCTGGGTGGCCTGCATATGGGAGGTCGCAAAACAAACTCAAGATGCTTTCGACACCGGATCCTGGCTCCTCTCTTTGAACTTAGACAAGCGATAATATGGGATTGCAGTCTGCGAGGGGCCATTGCCCCTCCAGCTTCGGTTAGATCCCGAACAGTCCCCAGGTGAGCCTCCTCTCTCTCTCTCAGACGCTATCCCTTCGCCTTGTCTGGGTCTTTTGGGCACATACCTTGCTTGCCGACTCCGTTTCTTTCTTACTAGCAGTCGCACAACCCGCAGCGCCAAGCACAGGGGCGCTTGGCTCGGCACTCTCAGATCCTGTGGGCGTTGAATCGGTGACAAGTACGGAGGAGGTGTTTTGCACAACAGGTGCAGGAGGTGAAGTTGGCTGAAGATGAGGCCCCTCTTGTTCGCAGTTAATAGCTGGCTGCTCGTTTCCAGGTAAAGCAACGGCCCTGGGTTCGGCATTCTCAGAGGCTACTGCTGGCAGTGGTGGTCTTGGGATAGATGCATCGGTGACAAGGACTGAGGAGGTGTTTTGCACAACAGGTGCAGGAGCTGAAGTTGGCTGAAATTGAGGCCCCCGTTGCCCACAGGTTGCAGCGTCAGTTTGCAGCTCATTTTCAGGTATGCTAGGGGACTTCGGACCCCCGGAGCTTTCCCTCAATTTTTGAGCCCGTTTGCGCAATGCCCGTTTTGAAACATTAGGTTGAAGTGGTTTTTCGTAAGGCTGGTTGGCAGGGCGCTCTTTTGCACGGTCTTCTCTGGCCTTTCTAAGACTGGTGCCTGTGCATTTTCCCCTGGAAGCTTTGGTGGTTTGTTCCCTTGAAGTGACAGTTCCAGGTGCAGGATTTTCCTCAGAACATGAACAGCAATAGGGGTTTACACCTATGCTGTGAGAAAACAAGGAGTAGGGATCGGACGCTTCACAGGAACAAGTGACCTGTCCTGCATGATTGTCAATGTGTTGTTGGAAGCTTTGGTTTATTTGTTTGTCATACTTGTCTGCAGGTGTGCCAGCATTCAATGGCAAGCGAGCTGAATTGAGAGCAGAATGATAGGCATCAAGACCCCCTCTGGCAATCGGAGGTTGAGAAGTGTAAAAGCTTGGGGGAACACAGATTTGTGTAGTAGACCTGGGTAAGTAGAGTAGAGGTACAGAGGGGTTTGGTTGCATGTTTTATTTTCGACTCCAGAGTGTAATCATTTTGTTTCACTCAGCACGGTAGTTTCGACTTTTCATATGGCTTGCTTGGTGTTGTGTATGTGATTGCATCGAAAATGTTTAAGTTTATTTAATTGTATTTAGCTTACATAGGCATTCCATACTGACTTTTGGTATGGCTGCTTGCTCCTTGATGCCTGTGACTGTTTATGATGTTTGAATGCCACTGAGTTTTATCTCAGCTTAAATTGCAAATTTGTCCTGACTTTTCGTATGGCTTGCTCGATGCTGCACATAAGATGTTTGGATGTAACTGAGTTATTTTTAAAATTCTCAAGTAACTTAGGAAATAGTGGGGAAGTGATTTCTTAAATGCATTATTACCGGTGTAATTTTGAATCTCGTGGCTCTTCGATTACCTTCGTCTTTTGGCTCTTCAAGTTGCTATGGAAACCAAACAACTTATTGATTTTGAGATACACTTTAATATTTCTATCTGAGTGTATATGTCACATTGTTATATATATTGTATCTACGAGATTATGTGATGATCGAATTGACCTTCTGTACGTCAGCGAGATACAATTTCATGGTGCACTACACATTGGTATGTATATGCGATTAATGTATAAAGTGCTCCCAAAGTTTTGAAATGCTTGCAAACATGTTATATATGCATGCACATGCTCTATTTTCCTTCAGCAAGCTGGGATGGTGTCGGTGTGTTCGTGCGCCAAATGCGCGATTCGAAGCTGCAGTGCTCCACTGCCTCATTTAAGTAAGTGAGGAATTCCATGGGTTATGCAGCAAAGAAACATATGAAGGCTATTACAGGCTAATCACATATGAATAGATACAACAATCTTGAAATTTGTCATTCAGGCACGCTGAACAGCAAGCGCTCGCTCAGGGGTAGGGCCAAGCGCTCCACGAGTGAAAGACGATCTAGAGTCCCACAACTGCTTCATGCATACGTTTCTCTTAATGATCCCTTCCATAAAGAAAGAGATGCGAGTGCACTCTACAGTCGGTCTATATACAAACTGACAAGGGAACAAAATATCGAAATATGTGGGCTCACGGCCCTTACACTTTGGCAGCCAGGTCTGGCGGTTCCAGCTATCTCCGAGATACTCCTCACCTCGGAGCAAGTCCACAGTGGGAATATCTACATGGATACTGGCCTCTTCTTGAACATAATAAAAACAATGTTCAAGAAGAGGCTCCCCAAATGCTGCTAGGAATTCCTCCCGACAGGTGTCTTGGAAGTGAAGGACGGGCTGCTTGGAGCGCCTAACGAAACCATCCTTGGCACAGTAGTCTAGAAGCGCCTTCCGGAATTTCTTCCAAAAGCATCTTCCCAAGAAACCCTGCAAAGCAATAGCAATAGTGAGAAACGTTGGTTGTAAGCAGGCATTGCCATGCCTTTGTGCAACAGCGGCGTGTGGAATCAAGCTACTCACTTAATCTTGTTCACAGCTCAATTCCGTAGAAGAAAAACAGATCGGCTGACAGGGAAAAGAACGGGAAAGTGGTGTGCTAAGTTTCTGTGAATAGGTAGCGGGCAAACCGTGTGTACTCGAAGAACGGACAAACGGAGCATCTTCATTGCAGAAATGAACTGACGGCGGTGGGCGTCACGGGAGGTGAGCGGTTGCTCAATGCTGTACAACTTGTTCAAGGCGTCGTCGTAAACGGAGTCGTAGGTGAACTCGTTCTCATATCCGTTATCCATAAAAGGCGGGTAGATGAGTGCCGTGCCAACCACAGTGCGCGCTTGCACGTACTCGAGTCGCTGGCCCATGAATACCGTACGCGGAGAAGAAGCTTTTACGTCCTCGCAGCCAGGGCGCAATTTGATCTCCTCCTCGCTCCAGACTGCTAATGCCGAGAGCTCGTGTTTCTTCCCATTGTGATATATTCCTGTGCGCGAGAACCACTTGATCAAAGGGCGCAACACACGGAGAAAGAATACGCACATACTCAACGCGACGCAGGCAGACATACTCAACGCGGTGCAAACGTATCCGTCATTGACGCAGACCGGGTTTAGTAAACGAGGAAATGAGGAAATGATATAAGTGGGAACGTACATACCTTCAGGATAGAACTTCTGGGCAATCGCGAAATGCCATTCCCTTCTGCGCTGAGGCCCTGAGTTCGGACTCTGTATCACTAGGAGTTGTCCTAAGTGCATAGTCAAACAAGAAACGTCTGGGACCCGACTTATTGCGAGTCCCGAACGCGCAGACATAGCCGAAATTACGTAATCGTCTTGGGCACACATAATCATGTTCCTTAAGACGGATATCAAGGGTTTCTTGTGACCAATTTTAAGTTGCGCTGCTGCAGTTTCGGCTGATGGCGTCGCGCGAGCTGACCGGTTTAATCTGAGGATCCTCGCGCGACGTTCAGCCAACGAAACTTCTTCGTCCGAACTGGAGTCGACTTCAACAACTATTGGAACATCATTTGTTGCCCTGTTCTGGCGTCGAAAGCGTTCTATCAAGGGAATGTCTGCTTCTTCAGAGCTGTCGGACTCAGACATCGCGCTACGAAGTGAATTTTGTCGAGCTCTAAACCCTCTAAAAAGAGTATAAAGTGCACACGGAAGGTTACACGAAGGGACGCGTGACTCACGCACGCAGGGTGAAACGTCACGAAATCGGATCCTCGACGGAATGTGAAGAGTCATACCAGATTCAAGTCAACGCGGTGTCATACATCGAGGGGATAATCGATCCCTCTGCGTCACGAGGCATCCTTTATGCCGTGGCAGGAATAAATATTCTGGAGCGTTCAAAAAAATAGAATCGTTTTGTAATCGAACGTCGCGCACCGTGTCATTTGAAAAATCATTTAGCGGACTTTTCGACCCCCTTTCAGAATGTAGTGGAACCGATGTTTCGGGCCACATTAATTCGTGATTTGGACGAATTGTCAAAGTCGTTCATCGCCGAATTGCCAATTCGACAATTGACGAATTTCAGAGACGTCACGACCTGTTTGAAGTGTATACGTGTATTATAATTGAATCCAGGGGATATTCCTATTGGCCTATGTTTTCCGGCTCCGACTGGTGTGCCGTGTTTAGATACATCCATAACGATGTCTGAGGACTCCCAGAATTTTCACATTTTATTCATCGAGGGCTTTGAGAGGGCGTTTATGATTTTCCGATATGCACGAACCAAAAAATCATGCATAAACCCTACCTGCTTTTGAAGAATGCGGCGCCGGGAAAATTGCACGAACAAATAGGATCATAGGGCTACTGACGTCGCCGTGACCGTTTACGTACTCTGCTGTAACGCCGTATGATCAGGGAGTTATTCACTCATTGCAGCATACGTGCCGTTTTCATTGCCCGCGATCGACTCTTACTTTGGGTTTGCCCTTTATTCGACTTAGTATTTGCATATTTCAAATTGCTCTTCCCTCAACCAGCAACTACAACTGCAATTGTCCACCTAAGCGATCGGTAAGCTGGTCACTTGCGAATCGCGACTGCTGCGTCAGTTTGTTTTGCGCTCATCTGGTCATCAGTCATCATACGAACACTGTGTTCGGTAGGGTTTTGGTCATTTAAGTAAACTAGATCACCTAGTGAGGGGATCCCGCCCCCCACCCCCTCCCATCAATATCGGAATCGGTGCTCGACGCGATCGAAATCGAAGGCGCGGTGGCTGTCCGTAGGCGGGGATAAGCGAGAAAGCGAAGCGAAATTTTGACGAAATCCGGCGACTTGTTTGGGGTGGGGCGGGGGTGCGAGGGGGCGACGAGGGGTGTTACTTACTTACTCACTCACATTTCTTAATATAAATACCGTAAGCGCGTAATCTGCGCCCAGGCTCCTGCTTATGAAGATCAGGGTATATGATTATTACGCTCAAGCAAAATAGCTATGCATTTGAGATGATGGTTTCCGTCGATGCAGCGAGCGTGATGATTCTTGAGGGCTTCGGCGGGGAAACTTCAGGGTTATTGCGTCCACAGAGTTTATATTCCACGTCGTCTTTTGGGGATGGTCTAAATAATCCAATAAATTCGTATCACTTTCAAACCTTCAGGTCCCGAAGCGATTCGAATCGTTATGCCCTCCGCACCTGTGAGAAGTACTGACGGATGGTCCCTGATGCACTGTTCCTTCCCGTGATGGACTCCAAATTCAAACCCTTACATAATAATCGAAGTATTGGCCTATCATAGCATTGCATCCAATCCCAGAGTTTGCAGAATATTTTTCACCAGAAGATGAACGCATCACGCAATCCGTTGTGCGCAAGGGATACGGAGACGGGTTGTACGCAAACAATTTATCAAAGCCAACCGGATACGTTTTGCACAGTGCAGTGGCGACCTGTCAGAAAAAAGATTCCTTAAAATTTGGAAAGTTGAAAGTTGTGTTTGTTCTCACGAATCGGGTATTGCGATATGAAGGGTTACGGCAATAGCAGATTACAAAAATTCGGCACTACAGAACTTACAAGGCCGCCGCAATTATAGCCACCCAGCATATCATATCATATCTGCGTCCCAGAGGTGCAGCACGGTTGTCTAACTCTTCTTTAGTACCAATCAGGCAATACAACATGTTTGTGTTTTGTTGACAGGTTGCTGGGCTATACGCTGCCGCAACTCAGCCATCTCCTGAGTCATAGTGGTCATGAACAGGCCGATGTCTTCTGTCACCCGCACATCGAGCCCAACCACGTCCTTCCGAAGATTTGAGGCGACCACTTTGACATCTGCATTGAAGGACATACAGGTCTGCCCGAAGGCGTCCGTCATGTCAGCAATCTTGTCAGTTAGCGGAACCAGGTCCTCCCGCATTGTTGACAAGGAGTCGTTTGCAGTGACTACCGAATTCTTGATGTACTGGATGTCCTTATTCGCCATCGCAATCTTGTCAAGCGTACGCTGATTCGCCTTCATCCTCTCCTCTGCAAGTTCCATGCGGACTTTCTCGACGAGGTCGAATCTCTTCTTATAGCCGTCATCAAAAGTCGTGAACTCTCCTTTCACCTTCTCAAGATCCGTTGCAACGATTTGGCCCTCGTCAATAAACCGCCGCTTCACATCCTGGCTCTTGGATAGCTCCATCTTGAGCCGCTGATACGCCTTGTCGTTCTCCAGGTTCAGCTCCTCCATCTGTGCGCGCCACTTCAACGCCTGTTTCTCCTCCTTCTCAGCTGCCAGCCGCCGTATCCGTGCAGCCTCGTCCTCCATTTCACGCCGCACGTTCATGACTGCCTCCTCGCTCTCCGCGCGGACCTGGCGCACCGAGGCGCGAAGCTTCTCGTCCGCTGCTCGCGCTGCTTGCATCACCTGAAGCACAAACCCGGTCAGCGCCACGGCAGAGATTTCCACGCGTGTGAAGAACTGCAAGTGCAACTTGAATAGGCCATATATTAAATATGAAGAAGAGTATCGTCGCGGAGGGCACACTGTTGTCGTGAACACCCCCGAAGCAGCCAAGTTGGTCTCTCCCGTCTGACGACATAGTGATGAAAGACATGCCCCACCGAGTCTGCACACTCTAATGCTCGAAGACTAATCAGAAACTTACATGACCGTCATAAGAGTCTGATCGATAACGCCAGAAGTCTTTCGACTTCACTTCTCAACTTACTACTCACATAAACATGGATTACCTCCCCTTCTCAAATCACTGACCCCCGTATCCCACCGTACACTGTTTACACCACCTGCACAACTCTCCTAAATTGAAACACATGCATCTGTGTAAGCATTTGACACATTACCTCCTTCTCCCCATCCGTGAGCTTCTCGTGTGTCTTGTTGATACCGCCCTTGAGCGCATCGAGTTGCTTGCGCAGCTGCACTTTCTCCTTCTTGGAGCTGATGGCAGTGCGAGTGGCCTGTGCAATCTGAGCTTGGATCTCCTTCGATGCATTGTTCATCATCTCCTCCAGCTCCTTCTCGTCGTATTCCTTCGCCTGCATTTCAGATCGAACTTATCTCAGCTGAAAGCTCCGAGGCTGAACGTGGCTGGAGTGGCCCTCGGCCCCGCGGTGCAAGGGGGTGGAGTGGCCCTCAGCCCCGTGGTGCAAGGGGGTGGAGTGGCCCTCGGCCCCGGGGTGCAAGGGGGTGGAGTGGCCCTCGGCCCCGCGGTGCAAGGGGGTGGAGTGGCCCTCGGCCCCGGGGTGCAAGTGGCTGGAGTGGCCCTCGGCCCCGGGGTGCAAGGGGGTGGAGTGGCCCTCGGCCCCGGGGTGCAAGGGGGTGGAATGGCCCTCGGCTCGGAGTGCACGTTTAACACGTCAGAATTGGAAGAGGTCCTGGAAATACCATGAGTGACTCTACGAGGCGGGTGCGCGCAGGAGGCAGGGGAGAACCAGACCTCGAGCTCGGCACGAAGCTTCTCGAGAAGCTCCATCTCCTCTTGGCACCGCTTCAGCCGTTCAACCTCCAACGCCTCTTGTTCCTTGCGCTCCTGCTCCTCCCATGCAAGGCGCTCCTGCTCCTCGCGTTCGATCCGCGCCTTCCGCTCCTCAACGTTTTCCTCACGCTCCAGCACCACTTCCTTTACCACAACCTCCGTCTTCACTTGCGTGTCCTCCGCCGCCGAGGCAAGCAATAGGAGGAGCTCCTTCTCGGCCACCTGCGAGGTGCTACCATCCTCCCAGTCGCAAGTGTACATAAAATTGTAATAAAACTCCGCACCGTCCGCGCCTTCCGCCTCCATTCGAATTTCCTGGAAGCTCGTCACTTTTCCGAACACAGTCTCCTCCACCTCTGTGGTTTGCGGGGCCTGAGCCATCTTAGAAGCCTCCTTCTCCTCGCCTTCCCCGTCAGCTCCCCCCGCGGCCTTATCGCTCTCCTCTTCCGCGGCCTTCTCGCCTTCTTCTCTTGAGTCAGCCTCTTCAGCGGCGCCCGACCCTCCCTCAGCCTCGTCCACGGGTTTGTCATCAGCGCCAAAAATGTCAAGGCTTTTGTCCTCTGGTCTGAGTGGAATCAGCTTGGTCACCTTCTTGCAAACCTTGGACCCGACCAGCTGCTTCGCACGAGCCCGGGGCGCAGCCATTTCATCGACCTCTTCAGTCATGTCCACGGCGGAACCTTGACCCTCGGACGGCACAACTGTCTCTCCCTCAGCGGGATGTGGCTGCACAGCGGCATCCGCACTCCCTGTTTCCTGTTCCACTGCGGCGTCACCATCAGCCGGCGCATCCTTGCTCGCTTCATCCTTTTCGTTTGCACCCATGCTGTCTCCTTCCTCCTTGCCATCTCCTGCCTCCTTGCCTTCTCCTGCCTCCTCTTCCTCACCATCTCCTTCGGCATCGTCTTCATACTCTTCTTCCTCCTCCTCTTCCTCCTCTTCCTCTCCCTCCTCTGCTCGATTCCCTTCAGCAGTTTCATCCTCCGAGTCAGCAGGTGACTCGGGTCCGTCGTCGTCGTCGACCGGTGGCATGTTGAGTTTCAGTCGAGTTTACGGCGATGAAGCAGTACTAAAATTCACGCACAAAGAATGCCGGTTTTAAACTGAGTTCTTCTATATGACTTCGTTTCGAGCGTGCGGGGGATCAAGTCTCCCCAGATATCTGTGCAGGTCGTTCCCAGTCCTTGGTAGTCGGCGCTCGAAAAGGCCGACGAGACGCACTATAAAGATCTTATGCACATGAAGAATCGCAGAAAATATGACAGGCCCGAGTCAGGGCCGGATGAACTTTGTGCACCTTTGCCACAACGTGAAGGAACGGTAATTCTTGACGCGAATTAGCGAACACTGAGGCGCAACTATATGTGGTTACGCTTAATGTTCCCAAGTATTTCCGTGCAGTTTGAAGGCATATATCCCCTCGATTTTCACTTGTAGCGACAATTCGTAAAGTTAGGCAGAGTCACGCGACTGGAAAAGAGGAGATCTTGTTTTTGGTTCACGCTCGACGCTGCTGAAACTCCAACTCGAAACTGGACTTAGACGAGTTCCCTCTCGAGAGACCAGACGAGAGCTTACGAGCTGTCGTGTGGCCGCTGCGCGGCCGATCGCGATTTTCGACACGACAAGAATGGAAAGCAGCTCCGAGCTCGTTACAAGCTCTGCCTGTGCCTCTCGCCCGTCCGGTCTAGTGACACAAGAAAGAAAATAAAAAAACTTGAAAAAGCAAAAAAAATCTCGTCCGGAGGCTCAGGTTTCAGCCAGAGTGTCACGAGTTCATCAACGCAAGGGTGAAGGGCCAGACGAAGCAGCGTTGTTCTTAGTGTCCGGAGGCCACCAGAGATCGGCCGAAGGCCACCGATTATTGGCCGTAAGATCCACCAGAAACGCGAGTGCTTGGTCAGTGCCACCGTGGGGTCTTCGGCCCAATCCATCGGAAATTCTGTCCGATCCACCAAAACTTTCCGGCGTTTCTGGCCTTATGAACACCACTGGATGCAAGACCCACACTGTTCACGGAGAGCCTGACTTTCCCCAATGCATGGGGGGGTCTGGTTCCTCCTAGTTTCACCCCTTGCTCTGAGTGGCCCTACGGGCTGATCGATAAGCGAGCCCTTAGTATATTGATATAAAGCGTTGTGTTATAGGACGGTAACACACGCGTAAGTTATTAGCGGGGATGAGTGCAGACTTCTGTGAGAAGATACTGCTCTAGCACAACGCTAGCTCATCTATACCAAATGTCTCCCATCACATAGATGGTACCGCCATTGGGTTGTGAACCCGAGACATTGGTTGAACGACCAGTATCGGCAGAACGAATGATGCGTTCGCCCTATAATACTGCGCATGCTTGTTCCGCACATGCTAGAAGCAAAGATGATTTCTTGTTTGGTACTTCAAGATTGTATCTTGCTTCGCCATCTTCGAGTTCGACGTACGAACTCTCGATGACAGGTGTCATTCAAGTCTTTCCTTGAATAAATGACAGATGATGTGACTTATCATCTCGGTGACATGTACAGTCATAGTCGACCGTACTGACGACTGCCTGACGACTGTCTGTCATTATAATATATGACATGACTCGACATGACATGACATGACATGGTATGACATGTCTGACAGGTATGACACGTATGACATGTATGACAGGTATGACGTGTATGACACATGTGTCATCGGTCATAACCTTGACAGATCTCCCCTCTTAAAAGAGTTGTGACCTCACAACGGGCATACCTTTGTATATGTCTTTGATGTCTTTGTTGTTGTTGCTTCTTGCTGGTACCAGTCTTCTTACACCGATTTGAGGCGTCCCTCATGGTGTTTTAGGATTTTGGGGGGAACTGAGTCCACTTTAGTCCCTCACCTTAGCATGATGCCTTACAGGCTATGCCTTTATGCCTTACAGTTCTTAGGATGTAGCCCCCTTTGAATTGCGTATCGTATTGCAGAGTGACGATTCAAGGTTCAATGAATTGCGTTTCGTGATACAGATTGACGTTGGATTACTGATTGATCCACACGTATCGTGCGTCAGAGTGACGATTCAAAGTATCCGAGGTGTACGTTACGGATTATTGCGCTAGCCGTCGTCGCTTTAGCGAACGATGATCCCACGATTTAACGATTTATAATCGCACGATTCTCGGCCTTATATATATATATAACTGATCGTTTGCTGTTCGTTTCCACAGTTATTATATATTAGTGCACCCAACCCTTCCTCCCCTCCTGAAGCTACTTCGGAGGTTCACAGGCGGTCATGGGGAGCCCGTGTTCGTTTCCGGAGTTATTTCACCGGGGGCTTGTTTTAATGCAAACGGAGTGGCCCTGCTTAACGGAATCGGACTTATAATCCTCAACCAAGGCCCGGTATCGATAGTTCGATAACTCCGATTAATCGATTAATCGGAGTTATCGTCGTCGTTCGATATGTTCAAACGACTTATCGTAAATATCGTTATCGTTCGATAAGTTCGCAAAACTGTCGTTGTCGTTCGACAGGTTCGCAAAATTGTCGTTGTCGCTCGACAGGTTCACAAAACTGTCGTCGTCGCTCGACAGGTTCACCGGAATTGTCGTCGTCACTCGATAGGTTCGACGCGATTTTGTTATTTGATTAATCGACACCTCATGTGAATGGCAGTAATCGATAAGTACGATAACCACTTTGACGGATCAACGTGATCTTGAGCTATCACGATAGGTACCATTCTAAACCACATCGATCCAACCAATTAACAACCGTTATTCATCGATCCCAAGATGATTCCAAAACTTCACATTATTGGTGCAGACTTCGGAATAGCAAAGTCGGGGCGAGCGAGGAATTCGTATTTGAAAAATATAATCTGTGAGCATTTTAATCCCATTCATCGCAAATCTACGTACCGACTGTTTCGAAATTCGTTGAGTAAAGATGCCTCGTGGTAAAGGTGCCAAGCGCAGAAAGACCAGTGACGCCGACGTGGTTCTGCTCGCGCAGGGTCAAGGCCCTGTGAAACGAACTCAGAAAAACCCTTACGACCTCACGGGCAGCGACGACACTGTCTTCTCCGTCCGTGAGATAAAAGCGGAAGCAGTAAGGAAAGGTAAACCTGTATGTGTGGCTCATAGGTTGGGAGGGTTTCACTGATAACGAGGACACATGGGAGCCCATCCGGAGAATCTCGCCGGACACGAACAAGAGATAGCAGCTTTCCGCAAGGACAAGGAAGAACGATCCCGGGTTGATGCGCAGAATAATAGGGCCAACAAAAAACGGA
The DNA here is from genome assembly GCA_001247695.2 of Cymbomonas tetramitiformis. Taxonomy (NCBI): domain Eukaryota; kingdom Viridiplantae; phylum Chlorophyta; class Pyramimonadophyceae; order Pyramimonadales; family Pyramimonadaceae; genus Cymbomonas; species Cymbomonas tetramitiformis. The sequence goes on along the minus strand of LGRX02004030.1, from coordinate 33,545 downwards.
AGACCCCTTCAGAACAACAAAGTGCTTCAGGTGCATCTGGAAGTGCGTGTGTTACACATTTCGCCCGTTGTGCTTCTTCGTTCGTTCGTTCTTCGTTGTGTTTTCTTGCGTTTGAACTTCGCTGTCTTCGGCCCACGTTCTCACCGCATTCCGGTCTTTCGTTGTGTATATAAATTCACAGATGAAGATTCCAGGACACTGGACGAGAACTGGGTGGAGGGCAAGGGGGGAAAACGCAAAGCAGCGTGTTGGGCATTCTACAAAGTTCGCCTGTGTCCTGAGCAGCCCGAGAAGGTCCTCGCGTTGTGCTGCAAAGTATGTGGACCGGATTCTTCGCCTACGTGGAGTGGGAACACTTCCAACCTCCGCTCTCATCTTGCGCACATTGTCAGGGTCATGACCGATGACATATGTGTCATACATGTCATACGTGTCATACCTGTCAGACATGTCATACCATGTCATGTCATGTCATGTCGGTCGTGTCATATATTGTTATGACAGTCGGTCGCGTCATATATATATTGTTATGACAGTCGACAGTACGGTCGACCATGACTGTACATGTCGAGTCGCGTCATATATTATTAGTCAATCAAAAAAAAGCTTCACCGCCCTCGAGGCGGCTTACCCTAAAAAATGTATTTTTGCACACAATAAAAATGCGTTGATATTTTAGTTTTTTGAAGTTTTTTAGAAATATTTTCGCGACCTTAAGGTATAATTTGACTCCCACTTTGCTCTGCCTGCTTCACTATGCTCTCTTTGCGCCTGAACCCTGACTTACGGTATGATGATTCTTGTTACGTCTCTCATTGATATGTGATGTGCGACTTAAGAAACCAGAATTCTGAGTTACGGCTCAGAATCTGGGACACACCATAATACCTGGCGAAGCTGGGGAGTTCGCTCCCCAGTGAGGAACCAAAACCTTACCTGAGCGACATCAAACGCGAATAAAGAAACACTCAAAAGAATAAAGCATCTGATAACATTCCACGTGCTGGGGTGTGTTGCAATTCTTGTTGCGCAAACAGAGGAAAATCACGTTATGGAGAGCGACGCAGCTCCAGCAGAGGCACAACCAGTAACAGTAATCCCACCACTGCCAGCATCTCCCAAAACGCTTCAGCAGAAATTTCAGCTAGCGAGACAGTTGGAGGAAGAAATCCAACGCAGGACACAGGACTGGAGAAACGCGCTAGGAAGAGACGAAACGAACAGTCTCATTTTCAAACACTTCAAAGCCAGAGCCCTTCAGATTCACGGAGAACAGTTTGATCTCAGCTTTTTCCTTGGAAACCTCAAAACAACCAGTGGGATAATCTCATACACGTCTCACATCTTCAGACACCTCACACGATTTTGCGCAGTCATTACAGTAGAGGACGAGGAGCGCGTTACAGTTGAGGACCCAGCAGTAGCGCCAACGATTGAGCGACTCACAGCAAATTTCAAAAACGTGATCAGCTCAGAAAACGTGCTTAACGTTACCACGTTCCTGCTGAAATACGACTGCTACATTCCAGTCTTGGAGGCCACTGCAGCAGAAGTCAATCAGATTGAAAGTCATTGAGAGTCAGTGGGCAGCCAGCGCCAGGAAACACAGCTCCCATTCCCATTCCTGCCTCCCCAGCCTTCTCGCTCAACGACCTGGAAATACAAGACGAATTATACCGTGAAGAGGCGGAAGACTGGGAACAAATTGACAGTGAAGGTGAGTGCGAAAGGAGCATATCCTCTCATTCTTTCTTTCTCGCAAACTCCTTTCCATTAAACAGTCACACGCGCGAGATCTTGCTAGTTCTTGTCACCTGTCACAAGAATAGCGCGCCTGAAAGCCTGAAAGCCACGAGTCATCGTAGGAACGACGCGAATTGCTCATTGTTGGTGTCGGAATTAACAAATCGTTTCTTCTCACTAGGACTGACGTTCAAGTCAATAACTAATTTAGTGACTAACTGCAATAAGCTGTACGAGCTTTTCATTTGTGGCACAGGCGGATACGGAACAGTGGTGACAACGGAGCCGGGTTCAACCCGGACCCGTCGAACGGAGCCACGAAAAATCCTGGCTTTGGCTCCGATCGAGTCTAGAATATCCTGGCTTCGCCACGACCCGTCTCGATCGGAGCTTCAGCATATATGGCTTTGGCTCCGATCGAGCCTAGAATTACCTGGCTTCGCCACGACCCGTCTCGATCGGAGCTTCAAAATATCTGGCTTTGGCTCCGATCGAGCCTAGAATTACCTGGCTTCGCCACGACCCGTCTCGATCGGAGCTTCAAAATATCTGGCTTTGGCTCCGATCGAGCCTAGAATTTCCTGGCTTCGCCACGACCCGTCTCGATCGGAGCTTCAAAATAACTGGCTTTGTCTCCGCAAAACCGTCGGGTTTGTCAAGATATCGCCAGCTAAAACCTAAAATTATCCAATCATGAAATGCCAAATCTTGGTGAGGCCGTCGCCGCCACTCGACATTTTGCCACGATATACAATTCCGTATTCATTTACTAAATCGCATATTATACTAGCTCACTCAAACATGTCCATATAAACACTGCATCCTCCCATAAAGTTCAATTTTACTCCGAGTCCCGTCACCTATCCGGCTATCACTTATCCAAGTCGCAAATGTCAGATAAGAAGAAACAAGCGGCGTTGCCGTGCGAGGTGGTGAAAAAGTACCCTGGGAAGGAGCAGGTAGATCTGTCAGTTCAAATTCTTATTCCTGGACATTGGTTCAATGGCCTAGAAGGGGCCGAGAAGGTTTGATGTCCATACAAGCCTCTAACCCCACCTGATGAATATCGTTCACTCGTACGTGCGAACGAACCCCTAAGGCGAAATATCAATTTTCGTGAATGCGCATGTTGTGGGATCAATTATAGGTACCTACAAAGGCGTGTTGAGTGAAGGCGTGCTTGAGTGTTTAAATGCCAACCCCTGAAATCACAACTGCCCTAAGGGGTGTTAAATACCATTGTAACAAATATGTATCGATATTCATCATTTAGCGGTCGTACACATGCATCAAACGCGATGTACCTAAGGGATGTACCTAAGATTTTCGGAGTTTTGAAAATGTACATTTTCTGGAAATTGTCAAGATTGATGACCTGCCTAGACTATCGTATTGAGCTAAATACCATAAACCAAATGCAACATGTCAACAATGGCTGAAACGGGCCACACGACCCCGCGTCGAGAATTTGGCTCACCGCGGCATTAAACGTACACGTATAGTTAGGTACATCGCGATGTGTCTAAGCGTGGGTAGTGGACAATAGAAGATGCACTTTCAGATGATGAGAGTGAAGAAATTGTGGAATGTGAAGTGTAGTATACTTAGAACGTTAGAAGTAACATATGTTGTATAGCTGTTGCATTTGGCGGGCTTGTACTGTGTGAAAGAAATAGACTGTGTTATCAAGTGATATCATCCTTGCTAGATTATTTGCTATGTGGTAACATTACTTCCTGAAATTCTTCGTTGTTCCGGCTCCGTAAACTTGTCATATTCTCGGAGCCTAGAAATCTCTAGCTCCGTCTCGGTCCGAGTCTAAAATACCCTGCCTCCGTCTTGACCCGTCTCAATCGAAGCCTAAAGAATCCTGGCTCTGTCTCGGTCGGATTCGTAAAAATCCTGCCTCCGATGCTACCCGTCTCGATCGAAGCCTATAGAATCCTGGCTCTGTCTCGGTCGGAGCCATAAAATTCCTACCTCCGTCTTGACCCGTCTCGATCGAAGCCTAAAAAATTTGGGCTTCGGCTCGGATCGAGCCAAAAGAATTCTGGATCCGAACGTACGGAGCCGGACCCGTTGTCACCACTGATACGGAAGCGCGAATCTCACAGGGGACTTTCAGAGCCAGCTAGTGGATCACGAAGAGTCAGGAGATTTCGACCCCTCAGCTGTTCTGCGTGCTCAGAAATATGCGGACGAAATTAGTAAGAGAACTGAGCAGGTAGAAGGACACGAGGGTGATCTTTCGAACGAGGACTTCATTCAAACTGTAAAGATCACGCGTATGGACAAGGGTGACCGCAGGAAATTTTCCAACAGAGAAATTAGTGAGACGACTCGTCAAATCACCCAATTGCTGGAGCGCCACTCACTCGACATCTCGCACCTTTCAGTAAAAGGCCGAGACAGACCTGCGGACCTCATTGCTGACAGCCCTGTCGATCCCACTGACCAAAGACCCAAAGACCCATTCATTCTAGTACGGGTGAAATCAGAAAGCGAAGCCAGAGTAATTCTTGAGAAAGCGGTTTATGTCATTGACGACCGCCGTTACATTTCAGAACCCAAATCTGACAGACTTGTGAGCTTCAACATCAATTTTGTGGCTGCCGCGGCAAACTTGCAGGTGTCCACGGAAAGAATTGTGCAATTTCTCAGTGGTTCAATCTTCTCAGAGTTTGTTTCCAGAATCGTGTACGTTCAATCTTTCAGTGAGAGCACCAAAAGTGGCGGCCGTTTCATCCGCAGGCTTTATACAATTCTCAGACCACCGCTTGGACCCACACCTGAGCCAGCAATACTGAATCCGGTCTCGAAAGAACACTCAATTTACTTCATCCCGACCCAGTATGCCTTCGATCCTATGGGGGTGGTTTACATCACGCAGTGCAGTGCGTGGCAGTGCAAAAAGTGCCATCCCTCAAGTAAAAAATACGGTCATTACTCCAAAATTTGCTCCGACACTCAGCAAAAAGGAAAGGGAAAGGGCAAAGGGAAAGGTGGGGGCTCTTCTTACACTGCAGGGCCTCAGAGCACAGGATCACGAGGTGCAGGCTCCGCGCGGTGGGAGCAGAATCGTGCACGGGCAGAAAAAAGAAAATCCGAGCCGGCATCACAAAGCCCAGCCCACAAACAAACCTCTGGCTCCGAAAGAAAAGAGGAAATTGCTTCTGCGGCAAGATCTGGTGGAGCCAACATCTCAGGTAGATACTAACCTGCTACACCAAAGTGCTAACTGCAAAGATTCAAAGACATCCCTTGTCACAAACATTCCCACAGACCATTACTGCTTGGCTGACCTTACTGCTTGAGATTCTCCTTTCTTTTGCTACTCACAAACAGTTTTCGTTATAGCTGCACGATCGACAGTTTGCAAGAGCTCACTAGAATTAACCAGCAACATCCAGCTGGTAGGGTATGAGTAATAACTCCAGGCCCCCTCTTTTCTATATGTACAAATCTCTGGTGAGCATTCTAACTGCTTTTCAACTTGCCTTGACACTGCTCTTTTTACTTTCAGCATCCTCCACTCAAAGCTTTGTCATCTTGTATAGCTTACCCTCATCCCACGGTGCAAACTGCCAAAGCATTTTACCACCACTCAGTCATAAAATAGCTTTGGGAACTGAAAAAAGCAGCTTTCTAGAGTTTTTTAACCGAGCACGGCAGTCTGATAACTTGAGACAACAATATGTTACCTTAACACAAAAGTATGTTAACTTAACACAAAAGTATGTTAGCTTATCACGGCAGTCGGATAACTTATTTCAATGGGTTATGAACTTAGCACAACCGAATAATATATTACATGAAAACTTAAGGTGGCAGTCTGATAACTTAACGCGGTGCTCAGACAACTCCAAACAGTCTGAAAATAACTATACTAGGCCCAAAGCTACTCTACTCCGTTATGCAGATAACTTAAGACGGCTTACACATAACTCAATGAAGTGCCTAGCTGACTTAATAATACAGCCTGTGGACAGCACAATATGGCTCCTAGTAACTTTATTACGATGTGCAAATAACTCGGTAAGTTTAATATCACTAACACGGTGCTCGGAAAGCAACAAGCGGTTAACTAATAACTTAAATAAACCCATATACTTTCCGAAGCGGCTTGCCGCTAACCTGAAGCGGGCCGCGGCAAACTTAGTCTGGTGTTTAAACAACTTAGTACTGAATGCAATACACCGTAATAGAAATGATAAAAATATTTTACGAGAGACCCGGGGGCACGAACACATGATTCTAGGGGAAAAGGCGGCTATAAGCACCAAAATAATAGGAAACCCTAACCTCTCGAGTCGATACCTAGGGAATATGGGACGGGTAGAGGTGCGTAGGAGTAAAATTGGGCGAAAATATTTCACACAATGCTTGAATATGACAATAAGGGATAGTAGGGAAAAAATAAAGGAAAACGGACAACCTTGGACCGGAAGCGAATTGCATGAGGCACAATTCGCTAAAAATCGAAATTTTGCAAAAACGAGCCTAGAACCAAAAAATTTCAGGGAAGGGACCCGAGGACATATACGAAACCATGTGCGAAAGAGGAATGCCCAAATAAACGATATGGTATCTGAGGGGAGGCAACAAGTGGGTGTAACGCGTAACACGGAGAGCACAATAATGCTCAGAAGCCACGGGAATGGGGGAAGCAAGATGCGCACTGTCAGACTGATACATAGAAGACTAAACCTTTCAAACAGATACGTAGAAGTCACTAAACAAGTTAGTAACTTAACTAGTTCCTATGCCACCAATAAATGCCGGTTTGGTAGTGTGACAATACAGTCTGTTAGCATAATATACACCACTGATAGCTTAAGAAAACAGTCCTCAAACCGAACTCGGCAGCCTGTTAACTTAAGGCAACAATATGTCAACTTAACACACATTTGTGTTAACTTAACACGGCAGTCTTACCTCAAAATACGGGCTGCTAACTTAACACAAGATATGTATCTTATAGTAAGCCTAGCACGGCCCGAAATATATTTTAAATGGAAATAAAAATAGATAAAGACATAAGCGGCAGCATAATTATGACATATTACATAATGAGACACCTCTTGAGATGTGAGGAAAATATTATTAAAACACGAGCGGAACTGCAAACAACCACTTACGGGCCCACTATCATGTTATTTCATTTAATGGCGGGACTCAGCAAAATGAAGTTTAACCCTAAACAATATTTCCCGGGACCTAGAGTCATAATACACCTAGTCCACAAGAGACCTAAAGCCTGCAAAAGGATAAGCAAGAGCGCCTTGAAATACATGATTCAACACCCCAAAATGGCATGGCTTTGGGAGAGGACACGGACCCAAAATACTAAGAAATCAAAAATGAAATCACCTCTAAGAATAATGAAACATAAAACCCACCACAAGAAGGATAACGATACCAAACAACATAATATGCCTGAACCTGAGCAGATGCTAAGCGGTGGAGCAAGCACCGAAGATAATGCAGTAGCTGAAACTAAAATGGCCACGGAATCACTTTTTTCAGAAAAGGGGTGGTTAAATGCAACTCATGTTGGTGATGCAATGAAAATACGGGACCCGAGTACCATAGCCCCTATGGACCTTACAGACATGATGCTAAAGATGACAGGGGAGGACCAAAAACTCACACAACTTATTAATAGCAGACTCAAGAAATATGGCCACACACAAATAGGCGTGTGTGACAATATACATTGGCGTCTTATAATGGTCCGCTTATCATCATCCGGGAAAATAGAAGCTTACATATATGACCCCTTTGGACATAAAGCCGAAAGAGAAACCATTAATAGGATTGAGGTAGCACTCAAAACCTGGCTAAAAATTTTCATAACCATTACAGAATATAAGGAATCCACAATTACCATTAGCAAGGATACATTTCAAACAGATACATATAACTGTGGCACATGGGTAGCAAAAACCGCCTTCAAATGGGCACAATGGAACAGAGGTTCGCACCAGACCTCATTTTTCGAGTACCTAAAATCTGATTTATGTAGTGGGGAGTATGGCGACAAAACAATGCAAAAGGAAATACATAAATACCGATTAGAAATGAGGAAAGAAATAGGACTGCTGGCCAAGAATACCCGCAACACACTGGAGCTCAAACACTTGGAGCACGCTGGAAACGACGCCGCAATCAGCGGCCCAAATATGACCTCACCTTCCCACCATATCCTCACACGTAGAGGTGCCACACCTAAAAAGCAGATAGAAACTCTGATAGAAACTTTTAGACTGAAATGGAAGACACGCACCACTAATGAAACAATTGTTTCAGAAGCCATCGAATCGCATAGGAAATATCACCACACCTCGAGCACGGATAACACCAACATTCAAATTCACCTTCTTGTGACTAACGACATATGGTCAACTGCAGTCCACATCATTCCAGAAAGAAAGGTTATTCACTGTGAGTTTGATATCTCTAGCAATAAATACCAGAAAGACATTTCCACACTTCTCCCTCAAGACCTAAGTGTGCACCGCATAACCTTGAAACTGGGAGTACATCCGAATAACATGGGGGTTTTCAATTTTACACTAGCCCACAAAGCCTTTTACATCTTGCACAACACCAAATTCTTCTCAGCAGCACAATTAAACAGAGACCTACTATACGAACTTGAAAACCTAAATATTAGAGTCCTACCACAAACGGGCAGAGAAGTTAGGATAATCAAACACGAAAATAACAAAGCCATTTCGACCATACGACAATCACTGAGAACTCACCTTCCGAAAATTGATGCACATCCAACAAAGCCAAATTCTGAAAACAAAGACCTTAAATCCACCCACACTGCTTATAATCACCTCAGCTCAGGCAAAGGAAAGCCTTCTTGTGAACCCCACACATATGGATACCGCAGGAAACACTCTCATAAACAAAAGAGAATAATCCTTAAAACCAAATGCACAAACAAAATCTTTGATATTGAGAACATTTATGACGCAGATGGCAGATGCATACTACAAAAAGCAAAACACAAAAACGCCATGAGACAGTCAGAAGAAATAGACCGACTCACAAAACTACAACTAGCACAACACTCTAACAATTTGATTATAACGGGTATGAATATGAGAGGCCTCCGACACCACAAAGAAGATAAAGACAGTTTAATCAAAATAGAAACAATCTGCAATCTGCAGGATGGCGGATAGTGTACCGTCGTAAAGCAGAGCTAAGGAATACACGGCGATGCCTGCGTACCACAGACATACATAACATAATCATTGTGATTGAACCACAAAAAGTGAAAACTGAGAAAACGCGCAATATAATGCAATCGAAAGCAAAAAGCAGGTGTCAGAGAGGAAGGCATCAGGACATAGCGAGACAAGATATGGCGGATACCTGCTCGCCATAGCGGATTGCCATCGCGATATCCCCACCACCGTGATAACATCACAGCGGATACCTGCATAAGCACGCAGTACACACAACAATGAAAAACGTAAAATGTATCAGCATTTTAGGTCAAGGCGAGACAAAGGTACGAAAGGACTCCACAAATAGCAGGCGGCGGAACCGTGCCTTTCAGTGGCAGGGTCAGCGGTGGTCCAGAGGCGTGCCATCAAACTACCAGAGGCGTGCCATCAAACTACCAGAGGCGTGCCATCAAACTATGTTGCGTAAATGCGACCTGCATAACGACATATACACACAACGATAAGTAAAGTGAAACTGAATGAAGGCGACCAACATAAGAAACGGATTCCAGAACTCCACGTTTAGCAAGCTGGGAAAACGCACCTTCCAGTGGCAGGGTCGGGTATGGTCCCGAGGCGTGCCAGAGGCTAACGCACTGCCCTGCCTCAAGCGCAGCGAGTCGGAAATTGCGTACAAACAACGGCGCAAACACCAGACAGATGTGACCTACCCGCAAACCGGGCACAGGCGGACTCGCTGCGCAACGCAAGGATCATCGCTGGCACATAAGTTAGACCTATAAACCCGTATCCAAAAAAGGAAGACAACCTATCCAAAGAACAAACATTTGAAAGTCAAATACAGCACTACGTAGTAAGATCAAACAGTTAGCGCAACTGACGACAAACCATCGCCACTTCGCCAGAAGAAAGGGAAACACACGTATTTTTGCAGCGTTCGCAGGCCAGCACGCGCGGAGAGGTCTGTCTCAAATAGCCTGCACACCGACAGCAAACAACTCTTAGTAGCAAGCGAAATGTTTTAAAAGAGAAGGACACGCGGGTTTGACTCAAATCGCTCATACTGCCACGGCTGAAAATAACCTGAAAATCTCAGAAGGACGTACAAGAATCGAAAAGGAACAAGGTAAGAGGATATAAAAACTCCCGAGGCAAACATGTAAACACAAGAATCAGGTACACTACGAACGTTGACCAGGAAGTCTCTTCCACCATATGACAGCGTATTTGACACATCGTCCACCTTGAAAGCAGTACCTGCAATCGATCCGAGAACCCGCAAAAGCGAAGTGGCCAAAACATGCAGGCCAGGGTGTGTGCACACACGAAATATGGAACAGTCGAGTGCTGCACTGCTGACTGCCGAGCAAGCGTTTCACAAATGAGCGTTGGGATCTGCGGAGCAAACACATGTAGTATTCGGGTCAAATCTGAAACTGCAACCCGATCGTTAAATCTAATCGAACGGTTAAATTTAAATTATTTCCAGAATGTCATGAAATCGCGATCGATACGATCGATCGGTGCGCTTCGAGGACTCCAAACTCGTAAAATGTAGGCAATCCGACGTGGAAAGTAATAACAAAGTGCTCCAACCGATATCAAATCCGACGTGGCCACTCTTAAAAATCCGATAAGCTAGTTATCGGTTTTCTACGGGGTGACACCACTGGCATCGTCGCGCTGACGCGCAACGATACCAGTGGTATCACCCCTCCGAAAACCGATAACTATCTCATATCGGGCCTCATACGACTGATATTGTCGAAGTATCCTATCTGGTCGAATCTGGTATGAGTGTTGTCATAACCAGCGATCCACTTAGGAACCTTGAACCGGCTGTTAGTATGAATCATAGGAGCCTAAGATGTCGAAAAGCCATGTTGCTGGATCTGGATTGATGGCTGGGATTTCTGGTTCTTCCTCTTCGAATACCACCATCCAAAAAACAAAACACAACACAAAAAATGCCTTCAGCTATCTGAGTGTGTGTTGGTATATATATAGTATACACTTGAACAAGGATTCTAACTAAAATTCACTAAGTTTTACTAAAAAATCGAGAATGGTCCTAAAGTGTCAAAATGCCTCCTAAAGCTGGGTAATGGGATTTGGTGTCCTAAACACGCCCCTAAAAGCCCCTAAAAGCCGCGGAGACAGGCGAGAATCTGAGATCGAGAGCCTAAACGCTTGTATAAATTTAAAGAAAGGCTAATCGACGTGTATAAATTGCGAGAACATGGGGGAAGGCATACAGTCGCGGTATAAATGATAGAAATTCCATGGCAAGCAGGTGATGAGTGCATGAATATAAACTAAGATAATAAGATAGCGAAATCGCATGCATGGCCATGGCCGTCATCACGACGAGTCGATGGCGCTTGCGATCGATTGCGCACGATGATGATATGCAAGGCGAGATATCCCGCCTGTTGCCTGCGCCACACCAAGTCGTGTTTGTCTTGAAGTTCTTTACAATTTGAAAAACGAGCGGTTGACTCTCGCAAGAGAGTAACAAAAAAATAAAAAACAGCAAGCTGCAATGGAAAAAACGGGAGATAGCGGTCCTTCCTCGAAGAGGCAAAGGACCTTGCAGGTTTGGAACAGATTGCACTCGTAGCCCTACCGGCTGTTAGCTTGCTATTTAGTCAGCAGTGGTGTTTTCCTTGATTAGGTTCATAGGCATGCATGTGTTTACGTTGGCGATTGCTCGCAGGGTGGACCTGTGGGAGGCGTGCAGTCCGCGTCGCGTGGCGCAGCGTTGCTTGGGGCGGCCATGCGAGCCCCTGAAGGGCAGGTGGGTTACCTCTAGGTGTTCGACATGCTTGTAAAGTTTATAGGGAAAATGCGTATTGGCCAGTTTGTTAATATTCGACGATGTCGCAGGTGGGTTCTTCGCGGGCGGTGAGGCCCTCCAGGAGCCTCCAGGGCCCTGCGGTAAGTGTTCTTGGACCGTTGACATTTCCGTGTCACTCCTCCCGTAACTCAGCTGCCTGCTCTTTCGCTCTAGGAACGTGAACATCTTGGAGCGGGTATGTTTTTTTGGGGGAATATTTGTATACAGCATGCTGACGCCGGATCTTTGTACCTTATGCACATACTTGTCTAAAAAGTGCCCCACGCCGCCTCACGGTCTAAATTGCGCCTCATACCGCCGCATCACACCACCTCACGGTCTGGAGCGTGCCTCACACAGGCTGCTGCAGCAGTGCGCCCCGGTGGGCATGGTGGTGGAGCTGCTGCTGCACCCCAGGGGCCTGCGGTAAGTGGTCTTGGACCGTTGACATTTCCGAGTCACTCCTCCCGTAACTCAGCTGCCTGATTTTTCCATGTACAAACGTGAACGACATCTTGGAGCGGGTATGATCGTTCTTTTTTGGGGAATATGTGTCCAGTACATAATCGCGCCGGATCTTTGTACCTTATGCACATACTTGTCTAAAAAGTGCCCCACGCCGCCTCACGGTATAAATTGCGCCTCATACCACCGCATCACACCACCTCACGGTATGGAGCATGCCTCACACAGCCTGCTGCAGTGCGCGCCGGCGGGTATGGAGGTCGACCTCGGTATGCGCCCCAGGGGCCTGCGGTAAGTGTTCTTGGACCGTTGACATTCCCGAGTCACTCCTCCCGTAACTCAGCTGCCTGATTTTTCCATGTAGGAACGTGAACATCTTGGAGCGGGTATGATCGTTCTTTGTGCGGGGAATATTTGTGTAGAGCATGCTCGCGCCGGATCTTTGTACCTTATGCACATACTTGTCTAAAAAGTGCTCCACGCCGCCTCACGGTATAAATTGCGCCTCATACCACCGCATCACACCACCTCACGGTCTGGAGCATGCCTCACACAGCCTGCTGCAGTGCGCGCCGGCGGGTATGGAAGTCGACCTCGGTATGCGCCCCAGGGGCCTGCGGTAAGTGTTCTTGGACCGTTGACATTCCCGAGTCACTCCTCCCGTAACTCAGCTGCCTGCTTTTTCCATGTAGGAACGTGAACATCTTGGAGCGGGTATGATCGTTCTTTGTGCGGGGAATATTTGTGTAGAGCATGCTCGCGCCGGATCTTTGTACCTTATGCACATACTTGTCTAAAAAGTGCTCCACGCGGCCTCACGGTCTAAATTGCGCCTCATACCGCCGCATCACACCACCTCACGGTCTGGAGCGTGCCTCACACAGGCTGCTGCAGTGCGCCCCGGTGGGTATGGTGGTGGAGCTGCTGCTGCACCCCAGGGGCCTGCGGTAAGTGGTCTTGGACCGTTGACATTTCCGAGTCACTCCTCCCGTAACTCAGCTGCCTGCTTTTTCCATGTACAAACGTGAACATCTTGGAGCCCACACAACCTCACGGTCCGCAGCATGCCTCACGTGGCACACGGTCTGTGCTCTGCAGGAGGCTGCCCCTGCGCAGGAGGCGGGGGAGGTGGAGGGTGTCTCCCAAGCTGACCTGGTGCGCTTCTCTGCCTGCTAACCACGTCCAATCTGTTTCTTAAGCATAAGAGCTTCAGAGGGTGTGCCGGAATCACCATTGGTGATCTGCTTGTGTGGGGCGCCTGGTGGAAGTAGTACAGTTAGGAGGCGTGTTCAGATGTGAGACGACTTGAGCCAAGCGTGCGCGTGTTTACCACGGGCATGTCTTTTGGCTCGTCGTGCTATGCGCGCCAGGTCTCCTATGACTCGAAGTCCTCCACGGTGACTGACTCCGCGCACCTATGATGCGAAGTCCTCCACGGTGACTGACTCCGCGCACCTATGACTCGAAGTCCTCCACGGTGACTGACTCCGCGCACCTAAGACTCGAAGTCCACCACCGTGACTGACTCCGCGCACCTATGATTCGAAGTCCTCCACGGTGGCTGACTCTGCGCACCTATGATTCGAAGTCCTCCACAGTGACTGACTGACATCGCGCACCTATGATGCGAAGTCCTCCACGGTGACTGACTTCAGGTCTGGTTTTCGGCTTCGGTGTGAGGCCGATGGTGCCATGGTGTCCCCTCAACGGGCGCGCAGGACTTGAGCCAAGCGTGCGCGTGTTTACCACGGGCATGTCTCTTGGCTCGTCGTGCTATGCGCGCCAGGTCTCCAGTCCGTCTTTGGTGTAAGGCCGATCGTGCCATGGTGTCCCCTTAACAGGGTTGTCGACTTGAGCCAAGCGTGCGCGTGTTTACCACTGGCATGTCTCTTGGCTCGTCGTGCAATGGTGTATGGTCGGGTCAGACAAGGTGGGGTAGAGTTGTAGACAAGGTCGGGTTGGTGGGCGGTCGTCTCACGCACGTCATGCGCAGGCGCACCCTCTAGTTTACCCGCGCCAGCATTGCACTTATGGGATCACACCCAGCCTGTGTACGCAGCTCGTGGGAGGGGCGGATGATGTGAGGTCATGGGAGGGAGAGTCGTTTGTCGTGTGGCCGTCGTCAGTTGGAGGGGGGTGTAGAGTTGTAGACAAGGTCGGGTTGGTGGGCGTTCGGCTCACGCACGTCATGCGCAGGCGCACCCTCTAGTTTACCCGCGCCAGCATTGCACTTATGGGATCACACCCAGCCTGTGTACGCAGCTCGTGGGAGGGGCGGATGATGTGAGGTCATGGGAGGGAGAGTCGTTTGTCGTGTGGCCGTCGTCAGTTGGAGGGGGGTGTAGAGTTCTAGAGAAGGTCGGGTTGGTGGGCGGTCGGCTCACGCACGTCATGCGCAGGCGCACCCTCTAGTTTACCCGCGCCAGCTCTGCACTTATGGGATCACACCCAGCCTGTGTACGCAGCTCGTGGGAGGGGCGGATGATGTGAGGTCATGGGAGGGAGAGTCGTTTGTCGTGTGGCCGTCGTCGGTTGGAGGGGGGTGTAGAGTTGTAGACAAGGTCGGGTTGGTGGGCGTTCGGCTCACGCACGTCATGCGCAGGCGCACCCTCTAGTTTACCCGCGCCAGCATTGCACTAATGGGATCACACCCAACCTGTGTACGCAGCTCGTGGGAGGGGCGGATGATGTGAGGTCATGGGAGGGAGAGTCGTTTGTCGTGTGGCCGTCGTCAGTTGGAGGGGGGTGTAGAGTTGTAGACAAGGTCGGGTTGGTGGGCGTTCGGCTCACGCACGTCATGCGCAGGCGCACCCTCTAGTTTACCCGCGCCAGCTCTGCACGCATGGGATCACACCCAGCCTGTGTACGCAGCTCGTGGGAGGGCGGATGATGTGAGGTCATGGGAGGGAGAGTCGTTTGTCGTGTGGCCGTCGTCAGTTGGAGGGGGGTGTAGAGTTCTAGAGAAGGTCGGGTTGGTGGGCGGTCGGCTCACGCACGGCATGCGCAGGCGCGCCCTCTAGTTTACCCGCGCCAGCATTGCACTTATGGGATCACACCCAGCCTGTGTACGCAGCTCGTGGGAGGGGCGGATGATGTGAGGTCATGGGAGGGAGAGTCGTTTGTCGTGTGGCCGTCGTCGGTTGGAGGGGGGTGTAGAGTTGTAGACAAGGTCGGGTTG
The DNA here is from genome assembly GCA_001247695.2 of Cymbomonas tetramitiformis. Lineage (NCBI taxonomy): Eukaryota > Viridiplantae > Chlorophyta > Pyramimonadophyceae > Pyramimonadales > Pyramimonadaceae > Cymbomonas > Cymbomonas tetramitiformis. The sequence continues at coordinate 18,115 of LGRX02004030.1, read as the reverse complement.
GTGGGCGTTCGGCTCACGCACGTCATGCGCAGGCGCACCCTCTAGTTTACCCGCGCCAGCATTGCACTTATGGGATCACACCCAGCCTGTGTACGCAGCTCGTGGGAGGGGTGGATGATGTGAGGTCATGGGAGGGAGAGTCGTTTGTCGTGTGGCCGTCGTCAGTTGGAGGGGGGTGTAGAGTTGTAGACAAGGTCGGGTTGGTGGGCGGTCGGCTCACGCACGTCATGCGCAGGCGCACCCTCTAGTTTACCCGCGTCAGCATTGCACTTATGGGATCACACCCAGCCTTCTCACAGCCGGCCTCTGCCAGTGCTTCGGCATCGGCCAATGCCACCACACAGCCAGCCTCCGGTGGCGTGCCACGGCACCGGCTACTGCCTCACCTCACCCGGCCCCCGGTGGTGCCACGGCACCGGCTACTGCCTCACCTCACCCGCCCCCCGGTGGTGCCACGGCACCGGCTACTGCCTCACCTCAGCCGACCTCCGGTGGTGCCACGGCACCGCGGCTACTGCCTCCACACAGCCAGCCTCCGGTGGTGCCACGGCACCGGCTACGTACTGCCTCACCTCAGCCGGCCCCCGGTGATGCCACGGCACCGGCCACTGCCTCAGCCGACCTCCAGTGGCCTTGCCGCACCAGCTACTGCCTCCCACAGGCGGCCTCCGCCAGTGCTACGGCACCGGCCAACCACACGCCACATTTGCCCTCCGGTGGTGTCACCGCAGCTCCCACCACACTCTGTGAGCCAGCAGCTGCCTCCACACCGCCCCTGGGACACAGTGCCGATGAGGCCCTTGTGGGCACGCCCACCGATCACACCGTCTATACTGACGGTGCAACCACCGCTGACACCCCTACATCTCTCAGCACAGCTCTCGAGGCCGACACTACAGTGGCCTCCGAGCAACCGCCTACACTCGGTGCCCCTGACAGCTCCCCAGCCCCCTTGGATTATACACCATACCCCGGGCTTGAGAGTATTGGCCTGTGGGCCGATGTCTCCGACTCAGGCTCCGAGTCAGACACCGAGGGCTATCCGCCCCAACACACACCTCCTCCTCCTCCTCCAGTATCCGACACTGACGGTACGGTGCCTGCTCAGCCCACTGCCGATAGGGCAACTACACGGGCTACAGCGGGCACCCTGCCTGCATTGGTGGACACTGACCGGCTGGCTGCTACCTCAGACACACACATGCAGCCCCCGGTCCCGTCCACAGTGCAGGCCTGTGCCGTCACACCGGATTTCCACTTCCCTCCTATCCCTGAATCTCAGGAGGACACCTCGGAGACCACTACTAAGTGGAAGCAGTTCATGGCAGACACCTCGATCCGCACTGACACACCTCGGCCCCGGCATCAGACATGCAGAAGATCATGAACAGCGCCATGCGCACATATGATGCCCCGCTGTACACATGGCCTCTTGCTGCACTCCATGGCCTCAATGTTATGCCTAACAAGCACATTGGAATGGACACACCTCGCTCATCTCATTCAGATACACCGGCCGTCACTTCGACTACACCGAGCTCCGGCCCTTCTGGTCCGAGTGCAATGTCTGGCAGGACCCCGCACAGCGCTCTAAGGCAGGAGCTAAAGCTGACACTTCGGCTAAGCTACAGCCTAAGAGCAAGCCCTACCGCTATGTCGGGAATCTCACACCAGGCAACTATCTATGCCTTGACACAGTGAAAGGAGAACTCAAGGCTCTCTCTAGGCCTACGTTTGTCACTGACCCTGCTCTCATGGCTAAGACACTTGCCAGCACACACAACACTCTGGTTGATCCCGCCTCCACAGCTATCTTGACAAAGAAGCTGTACCCCATCCGACGCCCCACAGCCCTCTCCTCCCCCGACATCCTCGAGCTTGCATGCAGCACCCACGAGTCAGAGACCTTTGCCTATGTCAAGGTCCAGTGTGCTAAACTCAGACATCCAGTCTGGGTAAAGCTCATACACTATCTCCAGCTGGCCAAGAGCCACTATGCCACTCTCATCAGCTTTCTCAAGCACAGACACAAACATGGGGCACCTAATGTCTTTTACCCGTGTTTTGCTATGTGCTCGGCTAAGCCAGCTGACCGACAGAAGTATCACCCTGTAGTCATCGTGTCTGTAGACCATAAGCCTCAGGTCCAGCACAGATACCAGGTGTACTTCGACTCTGCTGACTCACACTCCACCCAGTATGCAGACACCGATGCTGTCATCATCTCCCCAGACCAGAAGGCCATGCTCCTTGCCATCAAGGACGCAGACTCAGACCCCGCAGACTTCCCTAGTGATGCCTTCATGGACGAGCCAGACCCTGCCACATACAGACAGGCTCGGCTCAGCCCTAATTGGAGACAGTGGCACAAAGCCATTCAGTCAGAGATTGACGGCATACTTCAGCCAGACAGGGCCGATCCAGTCACCGCCTTCCCCCCAGGCTCCACGCACCGTCCTCCCCAGTAAGTTTGTCTTTAAGCTCAAGAAGCTGACAGACGGCTCCCTTGACAAGTTCAAGGCCAGATGCACCACCAGAGGAGACATGGACCGCACCTTCTATGAGGAGGCGGAGACCTTTGCCCCGCCCTACACCTCAGCTCACCACCTTCAGACTCCTACTAGCGCTCTGCCTGACACACAGACTCATGCCATACCACTATGATGTCTCTCAGGCTTTCCTCCAGGCTCTAATACCTGAGGATGAGCGGTACTATGTCAGGTTTCCGAAGGGGTACATCCATCCTCTAGGATATGTAGGTGCCTATATGAAGAAGGCACTCTACGGACATCGGACCTCAGGCAGACTCTGGTCAGAGACCGCACACCGATTCATGACAGACCGCTACCCTACACTCAGCAGGTCCACATATGACGAGTGCATGTACATCGGCTGGATTGACACTCAGCTCTTCATAGTCCTCATCTACGTTGATGACTTCATTGTGGCTTGTGCCGATGAGCTGTCCAGAGCCCGCTTTCACACTGACATCATGTCCACATACATTCCAGGCCACCTACTCTGGTGTCCTCAACCAGTTCCTCCAGCTCAGAGTTGATGTTCAGACTGAGACACTTCCTACAGGAGAGTCATACCCGACCAGGATTGAGCTTTCACACGAGCGGAGCATCACAGATCTGTGTGCTAAGTTCAGCATAGACACGGATAAGCAGCCACCTCGATCACCGATGGCAGAGGGTCTCTCCCTCCCCATTCCCCCACCTGATACCATTGACAGGTCCATTGAGACACCCCTCAGATCCTTGATCTACTCTCTGCTCTGGTTAGCCAGGACAGTCAGACCCGACATATATTACCACGTCACATATCTGGCTCAGTTCTGCCACCAGCCCACAGTTGAAGCCCTCACCGCTGCCAAGCGGATCCTTCACTATGCCTATTCCACCAGAGACTACACACTTGGTATGACTATTGACTCTGCAGCACCCCAGCTCACCGCGTTCTGTGACTCAGACCATGCAGGAGACACTGCCACACGGAACTCAGTTTCCGGCTACTGTCTCTACTTTCACGGTATGCTCATTGACTGGTGGTCAAAGAAGCAGAAGTCATGCACTGCCCTTCACTCTACAGAGGCAGAGTACGTTGCCATGTCAGAAGCCTGCACCTCCGCCCTGGCCATCTACAACACACTGACAGAGTTCTTTCCCTCAGCTGAGCCCATCACCATCAATTTAGATAACTCAGCAGTTCAGACTTTGGTCACTCAGCGGGCACTCTCTTCTAAGCTCAAACACATTGCGGTTCGGTACCACGCGGTTAGGAACTGGTGTCAGGGGCCCCTCATGAAGTTTACAATGGTCTGGATTCCGACTGATGACAATCAGGCTGGCGTTTTCACAAAAGCCCTTCCTACCACCAAACACGGGGTTCCCATTATTGACAAGTCCACTGCCCGCCTCTTGGATATTAAGGACCGGCGTGTTAAGCTGGATGAGAAGCTACGAGCAGCTGAAGCATAGAAGCTGCATGCCCAGCATCAACAACTACAACAACAACAACGACAGGATCAGATTGTCTTAGCATCACTGCAGCGGCAGAACTTGATAGGGTGACCCGAGGCGAGGGAAGGTGGGCCTCTGCGAGCATGCCTATTTCTAAAGACCCGGAGGCACCAATAGGACCAGTTCTTGCCAATGCAAATGCCTGATATGCTATGCTATGCTTGCTCCGTCTCCAAGTATATTATATTGCTTGTCTTACATTACCATGCCACTGCCGCACACATCCACAGAATGTGGTGGTGTCACGGGGGACTAGATATACCGTACTGCCCCCTGTATGACATTCCTCGATGCATGTGACAGATGACTGCATTATTATTCGGCTCGAGACCGCGAGTCATAGCGACAGAGACCGCGAGTCACGGCGATAGTGACTGCGAGCCACGTGTTAGAGTACTCGAGCATCACCGTAGCCGTACTCGTACAGCCTTACACAGCGCACGTAGCATAAGCTACTTAGACTCTCAGACTCTCATATGTTATATCTTTACAGACATATTATCACCGTTTGAGCCTCATATTTTTGCGTACAGCGATAGTATTAAAACACGGATATACAGAATATTCTACCCTGTATGTGTTTCAAACTATCTATTAATGAACCCAAACGCGCCCTCGCGCACCACCTCTCCAAGCGGTTGTTTAGCCAATCATGGCCAACTAAGCAAGTGGTAAAAACGTGGAATGGGTCCACGACAGGGCATTGTATCGGTTGCAGAATTGCTTATCGATCGATTTCGATATTTAATAATTTTATCGATTATCGGCGATATCGATACATATCGATATCTCAAATTTATATACGCTTTCTCATATACAAGCAACACATAACACTTTGAATTCCGAAGCGAAGCGATACCGATATATCGATTAAATGTGCGCAAAATGGATATCGATTGAGACTTATATGCCAATATTTACCGATATATCGATATATCGGAATATCGGCACAACCGATACAATGCCTTGGTCCACGACCTACTGGAATATCCTAGTCCAAAGATATCAGACAGTCAGTGAACTCAATATAGATAGACTCTCATAAGAAATATACCTTAAGCTAGATATACTTATAGAACAGGAGATATATGTCTATATATTGACTGTCACTGTGAAGCAGAAAAGGCAGTCGTGTCGAGCTGGTGAAGTCTAAAGTTGATAATAACAAATGTTGAGTAGACTTTAGGGTTCGGGAGCCGGTGACACAGTGACATGGACAGCACTGCAAGTGACAGCCAGGCGAGGGGTGACAGAAAGGTGCACCACTGCTCCCCCCCATATGGGGGGAAAGTTGGCATCTCCGTCACACCACCTCACCCCGAAGGCGGGAGGTGCACTGCAGGGCCAGCCGGTACACCCGGACAGGCGGCTAAAAGAAATGTTGAATGTCAACTCAAAGAGGCCTTTCTCAACCTAGCTAGAAGCAAATCCATGCTGTGGCGCTAGTCGCATTCACATCTCTAGTCCGATACTTAGGGTTTCGGGAAGTCGCCATGTTTATCGCCGGTGACAGCGGAGGACTTGGGCAACCAAATCGGTGAAGAGCGGAAGGCCGGCCAGTCGGTGTCGTCCTCGTCGTCAAATGCGGCTCCGTAGCAGGCAGGCTCTTCAGGTTCAGCGGGCGTCGGGGAGGCGTCCGCATGCTCCGCAGGCACCACCAGAGCGCTGGTGCCGACGGGGTCGATCGCGTTGCCACCACCAGGTGCGAGCTCAGTGAGCCGCACGGAGTGAAATGCAGCAGCCGTCGGGCCCTCAGCAGGTGGGGCAGGCGTGTCAACTGCGGGCGGTGGCAACGACATCACAACAGCGGATGCGTCGAGGGACGGGCGGGAGGCGGCCGGCTTAGACATCTCCAAGTGCTTGTCGTTGGCGAAGGCCTCGATGCACACCCAGGGACACGCACCACGCGTGTCGGGATGAGCGTCCGTGACGTTCGCACGTTCCAGAGCCGGAAGCACACGGTGCAGGGGAACCCAGTACCCGACCACTTGCGGTAGAGCGAGTTGGGCGTGTCGGCCACCCACTTGCCCTCCAAGGGCGCCATGGACTGCTTTTGCGCCCGGAGGGCCATGGCAACAGGGCGAGGAGCGTGCTGAGGGGGCTTCTGGCCGCCACCCTTGTGGCTACTATCCGGGCCACTAGTCCTTCGATCCCCAAGGACTAGGCGGAAATGCACATTACGGCCGGATTAATGGTCCTTAGACCCAACACCATGCTTCAAAAAATCCTTTGGGACACAACCTAAGTGCCTATCTTTGTGGGAAGTTGAATTTCAAAGTTTGGGTACCCGTAATCTAGCCGCGGTTTAGGGCTATGGCATGCTCTAAATTTAATTCATTTGGCTAGTCCTTGGGGAAGGACTAGTGGCGGCATGGGCCCTAATGGCCCCTTAGATGGATAGGGGGTGATGTACCACCACCCACACATCAGATTTATGACCCAATGTAAAGGTGCATAACCGTAAATGGCGTATAATGACGATATATTATGCTCTCAGCGCATGGTAAACACCACCACTAAGACGAAAATGCTGAATTGTGACATTTTTCGACCCAAAATTCGAGCAAAATATTCAATAACACGCACCCTAATGGTTGGAAAATTCCCCAAAAAATACCGAGGTATAGTTTGAAGTCATATTTATGCATCACTATGCTCACTATTTGTAATATGTCCCATAGACCACATGATATGGGCCATGCAAAGCTGCAATTTGGGCAATGTGGCCCCATACTTAAGCAGTTCCAGCTGATATAAATATGACAAGTACCACCAAGCAGTAGCCATATTATAGCGACCAATGGCATAACCCCAACTCACCGCCATGCCCACCTATCATTGGATAGGCTATACTTGTGCAATATTACCACTTGCGGCACCTATCTGGGACCTAGAGCTCTCCCAAAAAAATCATGAAAATCAGGTACTGAAATCAGCTTGGCGATTTGAATGGATTTCATGGAAATAGTAGGGTGCATGCCACATGGGCGTCCACCGACAACAACATGCGCCATCCCGTGGCCAATGGGGCATTAAGGGACTTAGTTTAGGTCACATTGATGACACAAACCGAGCCATCGGGTCACTGGCATTGGCTAGGTCGTCCCCAAAAAATCGACGGCGCTAGTCCTTCCCCAAGGACTAGTTTTCAATTTAGTCCTTGGGGAAGGACTGTCGGATAGTAGCCACTTGGGGCGGTAGCCGGAACCCTCGGGCGGAATGTCGGAAGCGGCGGGAGGGGCGGAAGAGGGAGAGAGTGTGGCGAGGGGGCTCTCGTCCCGAAATGCAAGGCGGATGCGGAGCGCAAGGCGGGCAAAGGTGAACGTGGCACCCGCCCGCAACTCCCGTAGCACAACCAAGTAAAGGGGGGCTACGTACGGTGACTTCTTGGCGGATTCGGACAACACGTGCCAAAGGTCCGCAACGCGGTCCGAGTCGTTGTACTGTAGTTGGGCTTCAGTTTTTGGTGGCGGTCACCAAGGCGTCGAATCAGGGCAAGCTGTGGGGCGGGGTCCTCGATCTCGGTGAGCACAACCGCCCGCAGCTGGGTCCAGAAACGCATGCCGTCGGAGTCGGGCACGCCCTCGACCTCGTAGCGCAGCCGCTGCAGTGCGTAGCGGCCGTCAGCGGGGTGGTGGCGGGCACATTCGTGATACACGCTGAGAGCGTTACCACGAAGTGGGTGGGGTAAAATGCTGAAGAGGAGCTCGTTGACGGTCACGTGGTAAAATTCGTGGTCATGCTCCAGGTCGAGAAGCTTCGCTGCCTCGTGATAAGACACGGGATACAGCACATGGGCCAATCCAGAAAGCAGGGCGTTGAAGTCAACGTCGGCAGTAGCAGTGTCCAGAGTGAAGCCAGCGGGCATCTTGAGACCAGTGGACTTGAGGAAGGACAGGAGATCGCTGCCGTACTGAAAAGCGTAAGCCAGCTGGTCGATGTACTCATCCTCGCGGCCTTCCTCCACGGGCGTGGTCCCCAACACGTCGGGGTCGTTGAAATAGTCGAAAGCCGTCGGGGCGTCGACCGATGATGTCGGCTTAGACCGCAATGAAGATGTCCCTACAATCCTACGGCGTCCACGGGATGAAACATGAGTACTCTGTGATCCTGAGGGCGAATGTGACGGGGTGGAGGCTCCCCGCGTGCGGGCAGCACGCAGAGCCGAACCAAGACCTTCACGTCGGGTAGAGGCCATTGCGGGAATAAAATAACGTTTGTCCAGCGGTGAATTTGAGCACACGGGGTGTGCAGCAAAAAAAAAGCGGTGGTAGATGTCGAATAGATGTCGGGAGGCGGCTTAATGTTGTGTCGGCCGGTGCTGTTGAAAGGCGGTCCGGCGCTGATGTCGTGATGTCGGAGATGTCGAATAGATGTCGGTTAGAGTCGCAGGGCGCGAAGCGAACCAGAGAACAAAAACCAAGCTAACACTGAAGGTGCGTGGGCGATAACCTTATAGAACAGGAGATATATGTCTATATATTGACTGTCACTGTGAAGCAGAAAAGGCAATCGTGTCGAGCTGGTGAAGTCTAAAGTTGATAATAACAAATGTTGAGTAGACTTTAGGGTTCGGGAGCCGGTGACACAGTGACACGGACAACACTGCAAGTGACAGCCAGGCGAGGGGTGACGGACAGGTGCACCACTGCCCCCCCCCTATGGGGGGAAAGTTGGCATCTCCGTCATATACCCGGAACGGTCTCGAAGTCGGAACGGTTCACGGGTAGACCGATTTACCCCCCCCACTATAAAGTGGGGGGGCCTGTCTCCTGCTGTCCTCCTTCGGAGAGCCGTGTCACACGTAGCATGCGTCTCGGTAGCTCGGCACACAGATGCATAAAACCCCTAACGTATTTTATGTTATCTTCTTAGTATTCCGCCGAAAGCGAGTGTTCACTGACTGCACGTTGTGTGATAGATATATATCTGACTATATATATATATATACATATATCCCCCACCAGCCAGAGAATCTCACTTCTCATCAGGTTATGGGTCTCGGTCCTAGCTACCTGTGACACACCACACAACACGAACAATCACCAGTCACCGGTCAAGTGTTGGCTACCTAGGAATCTGTCATAGGGGCCTGCAACCACCGGGGACTCCCGGTCAGGCCTATACAAATTTCAGCAAAACGCGATACCGTGCCCTGCCTAAGCCTCGTTGTGTCGCCGAGCCACCCGAGCCCCTCTGCATCTGCACCGCCAACGCACTGTTGCCTTGTGCCTGAAGCCGGTTCACGATCCCTGCCCCCCGAGCTGCGCGAGCCATATCTCCACCACCAAGCCCACGCGCAAGACCACCCATCTGAGCCTGAGCCTCACTGGGCCTGTGTGTATGTGTGTGTATATGGTACAGTGTGCGTATCCTGCGTGACTCCTTTGGCACCCGGAAGCCACAGGAGACTGCACTATCGTATGTACCCACGCGACGCCGGGGAAGCCCCTCTCTCTCTCTGTGTTTTTAAATAAATTTTCTGCAGGGAGGAATAGATGACCTTCGGTGCGATCAGGCCAAGTCTCAAGGCGCGCAGCGCAGGCGCAGGCGCTCCGCTGGCGCTCCACTGAGATTTTCTTTTATAATTATATTTAATTGTACTTCGTTAATAATTATATATTTTACTAGACGCGGGTTTCAAAAAGAGACAAAGAACACATTTTTTCGCCAAGTTCAAGGTGGAAAGCTTCGGGACTTTGTAATTTCTTGGACAAACCCATACAGTTTAGTGCAAGTCACTTCGATCATGTTCATTGACGAAGCGTGTGCCACCAAGACCGCCTGAGTTTTATGCCTACGGTTGCTCGACCAAGCCATTCCTGTTAGGGAAACATTCTCGACCCGTTTCAAAAGTGGCGTTCGTCAAGTTTCTTTGCACGACCTGCGTCCGCACTCGTATAATTTTCTTTCCGAAAGGCGTCAGTGCGAATCTACCACCGTGACGTCAATGATCGGAGCTCGCATTCTGATGCGAAGCTCCTCGGAAATCAGGCTGTATTTGTAGCGACTTTCACCTGGACAAGCCTCCACGAGGAAACGTTTCAACAGAAAATGCTGCCGTTCTGATACACAATGAAGATCTCGAATAGGTATTTTAATCCTGCCTATTTGCGTGCGTTTGCGAAAGGTATCGTTTGGAAACAGATAGCATCCCTTTCACTGCAGCCGCATAGCTTCCTGTAGGCAGTGAGTGGATCTGCACGTGTGCCAGCTCTCTTACAATACGGAATTTTCACGTTACACGCGCAAAATATGCACATACCAACCTGCGCAACTATCATGCTGTTGCGCCCAACCCCAAAGCAAAGTGAGCACATTACTCACCGCTTTGTTTTCGCTTATTCCAAAAACAAGCTCAACGCGTCTGAGTACACGCAAGCTTGCATCAGTCAAACTAAAGTTTTAGAAACCCTTTCTCCCTTCATATCTGGTGCTTGCTCGTTGCTTGAACCTGTCACATGCCTTGCACAGTCGGCTTTAGCTGCCTTTGCGCGCCTGGTTTAAACCTTCAGGGAAACTCAGCGTTGGCGTGCTGGAATTCTTGTGCTCTTGTCCACCCTCCTGGTATTCTCGTGGTGTGCCCACCTCTTCCCCGACGCGTTCAACTGGACCACTTCCCTTGCTTGTCGTATGCTCCTACGTCGTGAGGGCTGTCACTGACTTGCTTGTAGCAGCTGGGCGCTACCCACACCCTCGCCTCGTCTTCTAGTGCAAACTGAGACGCTTCATAAACTCACGGCGGTTGTAAAGCGTATCTCTGAAAGCGCATATTCCCATTTAGCACTTTTAGAGGGTGCCAGGCAGGACGCAGTAAAGCCTAAGAGATCACCCACATGCGATCACCCACATGCGATCAAACGCGGAGGCACCTCGCCGTCTCTCTCGAACTCAGGCGCCAACGCCCACCGCTCCCACGCAGGAGAGTAGACGATAGCCACAATATAGACCCTGCAGAGCTGGTTGACAGCGTAGATCAAGGCTCCTTGGCGTCTTCCAGGTGCGATTGCAGAAGTGGCCCACCCCGTCCCGCCAGACGTTCGAGTCTTGAGCGTAGAGAGCTGGCTTTTTCAAAACGCGTACATTATCCACATGCTTGTACCACACAAACCTCCAGAGGAATATCCACTTTTACCCTTCCGGCATATGGTTCGCCACCAGTAAGGCTCGCGGCCAATCGCGATTTTGTCCGCGACTGCAGCCCCTTTGCGAGCCTGGCTCCTCGTTGTTGCGCTACTTCGAACGGTGTTGGAAGTAGCACTGTCAGTGTCGTACTCGCGGCGCCCTTTTCGCAAGCAGTGAGGCCACCCTTCCTTTTGACCGCAGCTCAGCCATCTTCTTGCCGGCATCGTGCGTGATCAGGAACGCTGAGGAGGTCCTCAATCTTGAGGTGGAAGAAGAGTCGGCCGAGGCGGCCGAAACAACCGAGATTTTAGATGGAACCGCAGCAGCAAATTCAGCGGACGAAGGCGAGCAGGTGCCTGCCCGCCTGCAAGCTCCAACTGCGGGTGAAAGAGAAGAGAGGACCCTCGAAAGTCTGCCGCACGCAAACCGCACCCAGGCTAGGCCGCGATCGCGCGGTTGAACGACCACCTCGTGCGCTTTCACCCTGAAGGTGCACTCGGTGCCAAAAGCAGAAGAAGCGAACGACTTTTCCTCCACTAGGATCCGGAGTTTGAAAAAAGGATCTTTGCTGACCTCAGACCCTGGTGTAGGCAAAATGATCCGGGTTTCTCATCTCCTCTTGACCGTCTCCCCGTCCTGCTTTTCCAGTTACAACTGGTTGCGCCCCTGAAACCCCATCCCTTCCTCCCGTCAACCGAAGATCTGCAGCTCACATGCTTCCTGTCAGCCGGATTTGCGCGCCTGCTCCTCCTCCAGTCGACTGGGAATCTGCTCCACCCGTCACCCGATGAAGTGTCTCTGGTGCACTCCCGCCACCCGGAGGCGCTCCTGCGGCTCCTTCAGTCTGCGGGCACGGCCCTGTTCCCTCGGGCCTAGTGCCTAACGCTGACAGGGCTCTTCCACGCGCCGCAGGAAGAGGTGTCGGCGTTTGACTCGATGTACTCCCCGGCAGACGCCGCTTTGGAGCAGTCGGCCACAGCGAGCCCGCCTGAAAAAGTCGCAGCTCATGCAGGTGATCGCTGCTTGTGCCCCGGCACTCTCCGTTGCGCAGCAGCAGCTACCACGCTGGGGAACAGGCCAATGCCACGAGACTCCCTCTCATGCTAATTAGCGAAGCACGCGATTGCGCAATGCGCGGCGCGTGCTGCTGCTATGACGTGCGGCCAACTGTCTGTTGAGCTGCCAGCGGTGCACGCCAAGTGGCAGTCCCCATGGGTGTCTGGGAGCTAAGGTTTCGGCCCATTAGTCTGAGGAACTTACTCCGGCTGTGCGTCTCGGGGGACGCTGTGCGGTTCTTGCGCGTCAGGGGCCGCGGGCGCTGTTCCCAGCGCGGCGGCCGCACGCGCGGGGACAAGGGGATGGCAGAGCCCTGGCACCGGCGGCGCATCATCGCGGCGCGGGGTCCCTGGCGCGAGGAGCGAGCGGACCAAAGTTGAGCCGCTTGGCTCGGGCTTCGAGGTGCACCCCAATTCCTGACGTCCAGCTCCCCTGCCTTCCCCCCTTGTCCCCAGCTGCCTGCCTTTTGTTCCTGCCCCCAGCTCCCCATCACCAGTCCTCCGTCCCCAGATGCCCTGCCTTTTGTTCCTGCCCCCAGCTCCCCATCACCAGTCCTCCGTCCCCAGATGCCCTGCCTTTTGTTCCTGCCCCCAGCTCCCCACCCCCAGTTTTCCAACATCAGTCCCCCTCTGGGGTCCGCGAGTGGGGTTGTACGGGTCTGGAGTGCGGGGAAGGGAGGGGCTGGCGTGCAGGGCGCTGTGCAGAACACCAAGGAGCGGCCTCGACCAAAGGATGCAGGGGAAGATTGGGCAGAATCTAAGACCCCCACGTGCAAAAGCAGTGTGCACCCCCCGTCCCTCTCTCACTCGGGAGTGTCGCTGTAAATCGTGCGGAATCGGCGTGCGCAGCTCCCGCAAAATGTCTCTCAACCGTGCTGGGCTAGGCGCAGGTGGGTTGGACTATGCCGGGAGGTGCTGGATTGTGCTGGAGGTTATCTGGATGTGCCGGGTTTCATGGGAGTGTGCAAGATCGACGGGATATGGTGAATATCCGGGTTTGCCGGAGTGCTGGAATGAGCTGGAGTGCAAATGTATTGAAATGCGTTGTGTGTGCCAAACTTGTCGTTATTTGAGCACCGGCGGATGTTGGAGTGAGCAGAGTGCACCAGGGTGACCGCATGTACCAGTTTTGCCGGGTTTGCCGGAGTGACCGGGTGTGCCGTAGTGACCGCATGTACCAGTTTTGCCGGGTTTGCTGGAGTGACCGGGTGTGCCGTAGTGACCGCAGTGACCGGGTGTTGGGAGGGGGGGATGATGAATACAGACAATGCATCTACCGGCTCGCAGCGTCATCTCGAGCGCCTCTGGGCCGCCCTAGATCGGAGCCAGGTGAGCCCTCGATCAGAGCCAAATAATGCATCCACTGGCTTGCAGCGTCATCTCGAGCGCCTCTGGGCCGCCCTAGATCAGAGCCAGGTGAGCCCTCGATCAGAGCCAAATGATGCATCCACTGGCTTGCAGCACCTTCCCTCCCACCTCTTGGCTGCCCTAGACTAGCACGCGGGTGAATGAAACAAAGCTTACATCATCTGTGCGGCATTGAACGCACCGCCGCTAGCGGGACGGGCAGGGAGAGATCGATGGATGGCTGGCCTCTGGGAGCTGTCTCCCGTTTGTGCGCGGGGGCTGAATCACGGGCGGGCGGGTGGGGGAGCGAGGGGAGGGGCTTGTTACTTCCAGGTTAACTTCCAACTGAAAGGTCCCAGTGGCGCTGCCGACGCACGGCGGCTGCCCCTAGTGCTTCACAGCCGCCTCTTCCTAAGGTGGCAGCAGTCGCCAACCCTCCCTGGAGCCACTCAGGGCAGCGAGCGGAGCGGCCGGGCGTCCCCGGAGCCTTACGGCATGCGTGATGAAGTGCCTGCCGTTAGTATTGCATAAATGGAGAGACACTCGAACTGGAGGCCGCCTCACGGAGCCATATAGGAGGAGGCGCCGACCCGCACACATGGGGTCGAGGCACGGGTACTGAGCAACAGTAGTGGGATGCAGGTATAATCGAACTCTCAACCGGAATATGGTGAGTCTCTCTCTCTCTCTCTCTCTCTCTCTGTATGTGTCCCAACGCATTTGTTTAGAGGTTTATGTGTCGGTGGTATCTTGGCACAGCCCCGCCCTGTACATGTCTGCTGTACAGCTGTAAAGTTCTTGAATGCTTCTCGCATCCACTGAGATGGTGGTGGGCTGGCTTTTGTCGGCGTGCCTCATGCCGCTCAGTGTATCCGAGCGCTGCTTGGCGTCGTGTTGTAATCCCTGCAGCGTGCGCACGACTGCTCACACCAGTAACACCATCTCAATCTCAATCTGCACGCAATCAAGCAATCCATCGACCTTTGGTGGGCGAGGAGGCCTGCACGTGGAGGGTTCCCCTCACAAATCCCCAGTCCAAGCTGCTTTCCAAGGTGACATAACATACGCTGGTTGTGGGAGGGCGGTCGCAGGTAAAGGACAATTTGATCGTGAAGGTGCCGGGCGGTCCTGCGTTCCGCCTGCACTTCGACCCTCGCCTCATCGCTCTGCTCCCCAACTCCGAGCCCACGTGGCAGTTCACGTCTTGCGCCGTGGTTAGTCCCCGCCCTCCTGCTCGTCCGACCAGTGCCGCGGACGAGCAAAGGCCCCGCGCTGCCTCAGGCAATGCGACACGCCGCCGTCGCCGCTTTACTTCACGGGTCAGCTGCGGCGTTAGCCGATGCGGTGCCTGCAGCTGCCTCACTGCAAGGGAGCGCCTCCCATCGGCTGACGCGCCGGGACATCTCTCCGCTGGCGTTTCCAAGGACCTCACAGTATTGGGTTCTTAGTGCTCGATTCCAATGCCTGCATTGTTGAGGGCGCGGCCTCACGAGCCCGGGCGCGGCTGCCTTGCGCGGGGCGCGCAGGTGGGCAACTCGGGGAGCCTGCTGTCAGGCGAGTACGGCATGGAAATCGACTCGAAGCAGGCGGTGTTCCGCATCAACTATGCGCCGACCCACGGTTTCGAGCGGTGAGCGACGCGCCACATCACTGAGCGCCGGGCCTGCTTGTCCCGCGCCCTCAGAGCGAAGAAGCGCGCAGGTGTTGCTCGCCGATGTAATCTTGCCGATGCGCCATTCGTGGAGAGGGCGCTTTCGTAGGCGGGTCTGCCGGGAGAATTGCATCAATGCCGCATTGGTGGACAGGGCGGGCAATAGTCCGCATCATCATGAGAGGGTGTCTCAGACAGAAGCCGACATACTCTTACAGGTTTCCCTGAGGGCTCACACGCAAGGCTTGAGGGGGCGCAGCTGGCTCTCCCCTTCCATCCCCCTACATTAAACCCCTGGCTCAACCCCTACCCTCTCCGCTCTTCACCTGCCGCCGTGCTCCCTTGATGTCCCCTCGTGTAAGTCACCTTGCCTCCTGCCCTTCGGGAGTTAGGTTTCGTCGCGCGCCGGAATGTCGGTCCGCTGTCACTTCACGTGCTTCGCACGTTCATCAGTGCATCCGAGAGGCGCGCCGGATATTCTCTCCCCGGTGGGAAACGCATTGCACTGAACAGCGGCAGCGGGGCACCCCAGGTACGTCGGATCGCGCACCACATTCGATGTGGTGAACCAGCAGCACACCAAGGTGTTTGTACCCGAGGTGCAGGCCGGGGGGCACCTCCCCGAGGCGAAGCGTTCTCCCATGCGCGAATCTATCATCACTGTCTTCGAGGTTGGTCTCCCCTCCGCTCCTCCCCGACGCCCCTTTGACGCAGATGGCGCCGCAATTGTGGGAGCTGCGCCAGCATCTCAGTGCGCGGACACATCGTATAGCATCTATATCTATGCGCATGGCCATGCTATACTAGCATCTCTATCTATGCGCATGGCCATGCTATACCAGCATCTATATCTATGCGCATGGCCATGCTATACTAGCATTTATATCTATGCGCATGGCCATGCTATACTAGCATCGATATCTATGGGCATGGCCATGCTATATTAGCATCTATATCTATGCGCATGGCCATGCTATACCAGCATCTATATCTATGCGCATGGCCATGCTATACTAGCATCTATATCTATGCGCATGGCCACGCTATACCAGCATCTATATCTATGCGCATGGCCATGCTATACTAGCATCTATATCTATGCGCATGGCCATGCTATACTAGCATCGATATCTATGGGCATGGCCATGCTATACTAGCATCTATATCTATGCGCATGGCCATGCTATACTAGCATCTATATCTATGCGCATGGCCATGCTATACTAGCATATCTATCTATACGCATGGCCATGCTATACTAGCATCTCTATCTATGCGCATGGCCATGCTATACTAGCATCTCTATCTATACGCATGGCCGCAGCCTTCATTTCTTTGGGACATGGTGCCGTCAGCCATGCGGCTTGTCTGCCGGGCTCTCCCCCTCCGGCATGCGCAAGGCGTCTATGCATCTGCCCGCTGCTTCGCAGTGCTCGGGGCGTGCCCGGATCCTCTCATAGCGCTGAGATGGCTGAGTATGCTGGGACGGCTATGTGCGCTGATATTGCCGCGCGTGCATGGCTCAGGGCGTCTATGCAGTTGATTGTGGCGCCTTGATACGGCCCGGTGCGCTGACGTGGCCTGGTACGTGGAGCATGCCAGGTGGACAAGCCGTTTGCATCGAAGCATCTGTATCCTCCGCTGTTGCGTCGCTTTAACAGTGCCAACTCGCGCTCGCGCAGCCGCGTTGCCATACTCTCGCCCGACCTCGTGCTACACTCCCACAATATCTGGAGGTGACCCGCCTTTTCTTGTCATTGCCAACACGAGAGACCTTGCTAGCTGGCGAGGCGTTTCTGGGCTCGAGATTCTGACGCTTGACGCAGCAAGTTCGCGGCGGCTTGGAGACACCCAAGTCTCGAGCGTCACGTCGCGCCGCTTGCGTTCCAAAGGCCCCTCCGGTTGTTCGCTTGGTCGAGGGCGCCCGGGTGGCTGGCCAATGCGTGATGGGATAACCCACAGTGCCTTGTGACTCACTCCCAAGTAGTGTCATCTTAGCATGCTGATCTGTATTGGGGGAGGGTTTCCGACATCGTGGAATCGCTCGCACTTTCGAGGAGCCTCTTCATGAAATCACGGCAGCTCACTGTATTTTGCACGATTTCTAAGTAGGTTGTATCCCAACGGTGGGAAACCTTGGGCTTGTTCTGCACACCTATCGGAATGCCAACAGGCCCATTGCACAATTCACTAATAAACAGTTGGTCCGAGGGAAGATTGACGTGGCATTGCCATCGCATTAAGGGCTTCAACTCGATTTGGTGACATTTTGTTCCCCTCATGAAACTCTGCGGGTGACAGTTTGAACAAACCCCCGGATGTGACACTGCCAGCCTCGCTTGGCTTGTGGCGAGCTCGCCCGTGCTGCAGTGCAGACAGGCTATGGGCAAACGTCGACGTGGCGCGGAGTTTGACCGACACAAGTGCGATGCGGCAGGCACATGAAGAAGACAATTGAAGATGCAGCATTCCGACCAACCAAGTACCACAACAAGCCCATGAGCGGCTTCTTTGCCGTCGTGCTTGCGTCCCAGGTGCGTATCGCCCGGCCGGGGTGCTTGCGTCCCAGGTGTGTATCGCCCGGCCGGGGTGTTTGCGTCCCAGGTGCGCATCGCCCGGCCGGGGTGCTTGCGTCCCAGGTGTGTATCGCCCGGCCGAGGTGCTTGCGTCCCAGGTGCGCATCGCCCGGCCGGGGTGCTTGCGTCCCAGGTGCGTATCGCCCGGCCGAGGTGCTTGCGTCCCAGGTGCGTATCGCCCGGCCGGGGTGCTTGCGTCCCAGGTGCGCATCGCCCGGCCGGGGTGCTTGCGTCCCAGGGAAATGTTCCTGGGCATCGGAGTGAGGTTTGACGCTGGAGATGGCTAGATGTGACGCTGGAGATGGCTAGATCTGACGCTGGAGATGGCTAGATGTG
>LGRX02004029.1:15123-54517 GCA_001247695.2 Cymbomonas tetramitiformis | reverse complement strand
GTCACGCTCGAAAAGCGTCACGCTCGAAAAGCGTTACGCTCGAAAAGCGTGACACAAAGCAATGTTCGTTTTGGAATAGCTGGTTTTCGGCGAAATGAACCTTTAAAATTTTATAGGGGGTACGTAAACGTACAGATGGGGAAAAATCAAAATTCTCCAATCGTATAAATCCTACATGATCATGATCTAGAATAAGAATGAGAAAAAGAGAGAGGCCGCAAGCGGGCGTGCATGCCGCTCAGATCAGGCATGCATGACAGGCCGCAAGCGAGCGGGCGTGCTCAGATCAGCACTTCACCTGCTTCGACAACGACGATTTACCATTGGTCACGACCTGGTGGTGCCCGCTGGTGGTGCTTGTGCACCAGGCACCAAATCCGACTCCGGCATTTTCGACTTGAACGACAACAAGGACTTTGACTCCTACAAACTCGCCTCTCCGCATTCTCCGATTTCATTTGGCGCAACCTTTGGTCGCCATCTGGTGGTGTGTGGTGGTGTGGTGACCACCTCCCACACCCACCTCAACCTTTCCATCTTCGCTTTTACTGAATGCAGCTTCTCGACCCGAGGCACTCTCCGCATTTTCGAACCCCAACCATCTCCCTACACCGACACGATTCGTGCGGTGGTGCCGGGCCACTTTCGGCTTTGGCCTCGCATAGGGGTGGGGTGACCACTTCGCATTTTGGCAACGCTCGACCTTTATCTACATCAAGGACACCGCCGCCGACACTTTAGCCTGCTCAATAATTTTAGCAGCCTACCCCGTGGGAGTAGCTAATCCCCACGGCACATACATGGGTGTAAGCCCCTAGAGCACAACACAAGATTAGCGCGGGCGGATGCCGTACTAGCTGGGTTGGAAATGACCCCTTGATTCTTGTGACGTGTGCAGTTAGGGTTTCCGTGCTTGTGACTTAGGATCTTGTTGTGGCACCTCATACCTTGATTACCTTCTGCAGCGTCGAATGTTTCCGCTGTTTGGCTCGACTAATATATGATATATATATATATATATTAGTCCTTCCATCAGAAAGACCTATTTGTGGTTTATGTTTCAGCCAAAATGGCCAAGTATATCAAAAATTATGCCCATTCCGAGTAATTTCGGTTATTACACTCGCACCCCACTGCAAATTTGACTGCAAATGATTTCTTTTACGGAACATTGCGCCTATGCTTACACGACGCGATATATCAATATGTTCGTCTATGAAAGACTTATTTGTTTCAGCCCGAAATGGCCAAGTATATCAAAAGTTATGCCCATTCCGAGTATTTTCGGTTATTACACGTCGCGCCCGCACTGCAAACGTGACTGAAAACGAGTTCTTTTACGGAATATTGCGCCCGCTATGCTTACACACGATATATCAATCTTTTGGTCTATGAAACACCTATTTGTGGTGTGAGTTTCAGCCAAAATGGCCAAGTATATCACAAGTTATGCCCATTCCGAGTTTTTCCGGCTAGGGCTTACTCATAATTTCGTCAATACATAGTCATGCGATAAGTATGGCTCCAGAAATTATTGAACATATCAATCTTGTTATCGTTTGTTTACCAACTGTTGATTTATCAGATTGATACATATGAAGCATGTCACTTTTTTATTTTGACAAGTGAAACACTTCTAAGTTGCGGGTTTCAACATACGCATATTCACTTATACAAATGCAAGATGATCAAACAGTTTGGAGGGGTTGTTTTCTACATTTGTTGCGAGTTGAACAATGAAAATATTACAAATTCGTTCATTCTGAAAGGGCCAAACCCACATATGCGCGTGGGGTTGGTAAGGGTGGAAATTCGCCCTCATCCCACTTGTCTACTTGGGGATTATATACATCTATTGTGCTTAATCCTTCACCCTCAGCATCATTTCCCCCAATCACAAAAATTCTGCCATCTACCACGATTGCAGATAGACCTGTTCTTGCCCTACGCAAAGATGCCACCTGTGTCCAGGTATCGCTGCCGATGTCATACTTCTCAACAGAACTAATCACTACATTGGGGATGTCCTCTTCAAATGTTACCCCTCCAATGACATACAAACTTTTTGCTGAAATCTGTGTAGGCAGCCCTGACCGGGAGTCCCGGTGCAGGCCCCTATGACAGATTACTAGGTAGCCAACACTGGACCTGTGACTGACCGTAAGTCTTCAAGACGAAGTGATTTCAGGAAGTTATCCTGATCGATTGCATTTCCTCCGAAGTGAGGTCCAAAGATAGGATTGTTGTGTTTGTCAGTACGAAACGATTTGAAAAAAGGCAGTGCACTACTGCTAGGTGTGCCTGACATGTTTGAACCTGCCAATCGGTATGATACAATCTGATTTTGTAGGATGTGAGTGAGGTTGCCATCCCTCCAGATTACAGCATACAATTTCTCGTCGACGACACGCTTGAGGTCAAGACTATCTCTGAGGGCTCTGGCTTTCTGAATTGTTGAAAGCTTAGAGAACGGTATGACCACACCAAAAGCCGGAATGTCTCTGGCGCCACCTATAAACCAAAGGAGCAAAATAGAAGGATATCAAGGTAACATGGTTAATGTGATGTCAAGGATGGGAATTATTAGATGGAAACAAATTGACAGAAAGAGTGATATATAAGGCAGATATATATGCTCTAATGAGTGTGCTGAACAGTCTCGCAGGGGCGGGTGTTCTCGGATACTAAGATGATATAAAATACTGAGTCAGGTGTTTTATAGCACACCGTGACACACGTGACTAACGGACACTGGTGACACATCGGGCTGAGGGGTGACAGACAGGAGACCCACTGTGCCCCCCCCTTACAGTGGGGGTGGCAAGATTGGGTTCCCCGTGACACCACCTCACCCCGTAGGGTTGAGGTGTCACCAGGCAAAGAGACAGGAGCAGTGCAGGGTCTAGGGGCCAATCTGGCCCGAGCAGTTCGGCATGCGCCATCCCAAAGTGTCCAAAGTCTGATGCTAACTAAATCTAAAGAGTTCGGCTCCCTCGAGAGTCGATCACAAGCCGCGTGGGCATGGAGAAGGGTCCATTCCGAACTACTTTGTTAAATCTCAATCTTGCTTTGCCGCAGAGCTGGATGTTGATGCACCCTGGAACTGCGGGATCCACGGGACGGTGCGGAGAGCCGGCCAGTCGGCGTCATCGTCGTCCACGGAGGTGTCGGGCATGGGCCCCGGCTCGTCACGATCGAGCAGAGGGCGGAACGGGAATGCAGCCGCGCCATCGCCGCCATCGTCGGCATCGTCGTCCACAGCCGCATACTGCAAGGATGGCGAACCACGGCTCGCCGGGGGACCAGGTGTCGCGGCAGGAGGCACACCACCGGCGGGCTTAAACCAGGCAGCAACGGTGGGGCGCTTAGGCGCCTTCGGAGCATTAGGCGGCCCCCTGGAAGGCGCAAAGGACGCGGCGCATGCGTAAGGGCAAATCCCCTCCGTGTCGAGGTGCCCATCGGTCACACCCCACAGACGGAAGCACGTGGTGCACGGGAAGCCGACCCCCTCCCACATCAAGTGGGGGTTGCGGGGGCTTTGGGCCGGCTTCCAATCTCCGACGGGCTTGGTGACGGTCTTGGTGCGCATGGCATTGAACGTAGCACCACCATGTCCGTCCGCCCGTGCCCTGCCACCACCAGCGCCCGAGGATGCGGGAGTGGCCAGGCGGGAGAGATGCCCCTCGGTCTGCCAGACCGTGGAAATGCGGAGGGCGAGGGTGGAGAATGTAAACCTTTGGCCAGCGGCGAGTTCACGTAGCACCACCAAATAAAGCGGGGATACGTGCGGAGAGCTCGCCGCTGACCGGCTGAGCACATGCTGTACGTCTTGGACACGTCCAGCGTCGTCGTAGTCGGGATGAAGGCGGTGATGCTTGTCGCCCAGGACGCGGAGAACCGTAAGCTGCGGGGCGGGGTCGGCGGTCTCGTCAATCTTCGTTTCCCGCAGCTTCGTCCAGAAGCGGAAAGTGTCGGGGTCCGTGGAGGCCTCGACGTGGTAACGCAAGCGCTGTAAGGCGCAACGTCCATCGCGGGGGTGGACTCGAGCGGACTCCTGGTAGAGTGCCAGAGCCGTACCGTTGAGGACGCCCTTGAGGATGATGAAAATCAGCTCGTTCAGGGACCAATGGTACTCGATGTACTCGTGCTCTAGGTCGAAGAGCTTGTCGTACTCGAAGTGGGAGATGGGGGACAGAACGTGGCGAAGATTTCCAAGAAGGACCGCGAAGTCGGTCTCGGAGTCCTGGCCGTCGAGCGTGTACCCCTTCTGCGGCTTGAAGCCATGGGAGCGGAGGACTTTGACGAGCTCCTCGCCGTAAGTGAAGGCGTAGTCGAGCTTGTCGGAGTACTCGTACTGCTGGGATGCCCGGACTGGGGTGGATACCCAGACCGAGGCGTCTCGATGAAATTCGGCGGAGGTGGCAGCCAGCGAGATAAAAGTCGGCTTGCTGATAAGCGCTGACATGCGCACCACCGGATCGGGATTCGGCGTCGGCGTGCGCGAACCCCCTAGCGGAGAAGGGGCTGCAGATCCAGGGAGTGCAGAAACCGCAGGGGAGCCGGACGCAGCCGCGGCGGCACGCGCGGAGCGAAGGGCCCCCAATACAGGTCTAGGGCTTCGGCGATTAGACACCATGGCTGGAAGTACGTAATCTGGAATTTTGTAATGTGCGTGAGAACAACGGGGCTTAACTCTAGCCCAAATTGTAAACAGTTTTGTGATACAAATTTTGAACGCGGCCGCGATCTTCAACGGTGGCCGAGGTCTTAATGTGGTTGCGGACGGCGACGTGCGTCAGCTGCCGGCGGCGTGCGGCAAATACAAGGAGAATCGGCGTGCTCCCCAGGGATCCAAAGTAACAAACGAACACCCACAAGTGGTGGCCGATAACCTGACAGAAAGAGTGATATATAAGGCAGATATATATGCTCTAATGAGTGTGCTGAACAGTCTCGCAGGGGCGGGTGTTCTCGGATACTAAGATGATATAAAATACTGAGTCAGGTGTTTTATAGCACACCGTGACACACGTGACTAACGGACACTGGTGACACATCGGGCTGAGGGGTGACAGACAGGAGACCCATTGTGCCCCCCCCTTACAGTGGGGGTGGCAAGATTGGGTTCCCCGTGACAAATCACAAATCGAAAATAACAAACTCACCTTCAGAGAAAAACATGCGAATCGTTTGCCCTTCATATCCGAGTGGAATTGGGTGCCCCGCTGGGTTTTGCGAAGTGTGAGGATGTTGAGCAAGTAGAGTTTCAATCTCTTTTGGTGTATGGTACCTGTTGATGTGTTGATGGATGAATGAGATAAGTGATTGCATATTAATAAATACAAAACTAGGCGAATGTTTTACAAACAAATTTACGACCACTGGACGTGCGGTAAGCGGTTAACTAGATCGCGGCGGTTATAAGATATAGGTTCGTGCACCCAAGCCCCACCCGGCCAATTGTGCGTCGAAGCATGCGATGGCATTGACCGGGGGGTCCCCCATCCCCTCCTCCCCCGACCAAACATTCAGCATCCAACACCCCTCAACACATTTCAGTCCAGTGGGGAGAGGGCGAACCTCTTCTCCTCCCCCCAAAAATAAAAATGTAATGTAAGCGGCCATGGGCCCAGCTCATATGGTTCGACGTTCATGACAGTGTCATCAACCTTCATTTTCGCAGATTTGCGTGTCACTGAGTCTCAATTCTCGTGTCTGATGTGTCCTTGGCGACCACATCCAAATATTTCAACAGGTTTTATATTATAAATTGTTTATTTTAAATTTATTATAATAAGCGTGACAGATCAAACAGCGACGCATGACGCTGACGATGATTATCAAAAAGCGTCATGCATGATGGATGATGACATGACATCGAACGAAAGCGTCATGCATGATGACAACGATCAAGAAGCGTCTACACGATGACAGCGTCTACCAATGACAGCAAAGGGGCGACAACCAATGATTATGATTTCCCCCAAAACATTTATACACAAAAGTTTGACATAAAAAAAAAAACAGATTTTTCAAAGATGTGACAAACTCCCGCTTTACTGTCGTGTCATGTCATGTCGTGTTACTGTCGTAATTAAAAAGAGCGTGAGCCCAAAAAGCGTAAAAGCGTCAAAGCGTCGAAGAATAAAATTTAATAAATAATAAGCCGTCGATTCCCCTACGGGTCACGGCCATCCCTGTGGGGGGGGAGGTCTCACACACCCTCCCCCCAAAAATGTGAGAAGCAGCTTGCTTTCCATCGGAGTTCGGCCAGCCCATACAGCTGACGTTCATGGTCGATTCTCCTACGGGTCACGGCCCCAGGGGGGGGTCCCCCACACCCCCAAAAAAATGTGAGAAGCAGCTTGATTTTCAACGCGATACGGGCTCGGCCAGCCCATACTGTAGGGCTCTACTGTACAGCTGACGTTCATGACATTGTCATCAACTTTCATTCTCGAAGCTTTACGCTTTACAGACTGCGTCTCATGTCATGTCATACGTCTAACGTCTTATGTGTCAATGTCCAGTCGACCACATCCAAATATTTATACCGTCAATAAAGTCTTCATCTTATTTTAAAATTAAATACGTCATATTAAAAATAATACTACAGTGTTAAGTTATACAGTGCTAAGTTATATTTATAATCGACAGTCGTGACACTGTGCAATTCCAATAAAATTAAAAATATATATATTATATATTATGTTCACCAATTAAATATAAAGAGGCTTTGTATTGAATATTCTAAATATCAAATTATATACTGCCGCGTGCGACACATACTTATCCACGACACAAGAATCGTTTCGCAGTTTTCATCTAAATGTCAAATTATATACTGCCGCGTGCGACACATACTTATCCACGACACACGAATCGTTTCGACGCTAAAGTGCGTAGCAGGGGTTAAATTGAGTGGGTGTAACGCGTGACGCTCGAAAAGCGTCACGCTCGAAAAGCGTCACGCTCGAAAAGCGTTACGCTCGAAAAGCGTGACACAAAGCAATGTTCGTTTTGGAATAGCTGGTTTTCGGCGAAATGAACCTTTAAAATTTTATAGGGGGTACGTAAACGTACAGATGGGGAAAAATCAAAATTCTCCAATCGTATAAATCCTACATGATCATGATCTAGAATAAGAATGAGAAAAAGAGAGAGGCCGCAAGCGGGCGTGCATGCCGCTCAGATCAGGCATGCATGACAGGCCGCAAGCGAGCGGGCGTGCTCAGATCAGCACTTCACCTGCTTCGACAACGACGATTTACCATTGGTCACGACCTGGTGGTGCCTGGTGGTGCTTGTGCACCAGGCACCAAATCCGACTCCGGCATTTTCGACTTGAACGACAACAAGGACTTTGACTCCTACAAACTCGCCTCTCCGCATTCTCCGATTTCATTTGGCGCAACCTTTGGTCGCCATCTGGTGGTGTGTGGTGGTGTGGTGACCACCTCCCACACCCACCTCAACCTTTCCATCTTCGCTTTTACTGAATGCAGCTTCTCGACCCGAGGCACTCTCCGCATTTTCGAACCCCAACCATCTCCCTACACCGACACGATTCGTGCGGTGGTGCCGGGCCACTTTCGGCTTTGGCCTCGCATAGGGGTGGGGTGACCACTTCGCATTTTGGCAACGCTCGACCTTTATCTACATCAAGGACACCGCCGCCGACACTTTAGCCTGCTCAATAATTTTAGCAGCCTACCCCGTGGGAGTAGCTAATCCCCACGGCACATACATGGGTGTAAGCCCCTAGAGCACAACACAAGATTAGCGCGGGCGGATGCCGTACTAGCTGGGTTGGAAATGACCCCTTGATTCTTGTGACGTGTGCAGTTAGGGTTTCCGTGCTTGTGACTTAGGATCTTGTTGTGGCACCTCATACCTTGATTACCTTCTGCAGCGTCGAATGTTTCCGCTGTTTGCGTGTTTGGCTCGACTAATATATGATATATATATATATATATTAGTCCTTCCATCAGAAAGACCTATTTGTGGTTCATGTTTCAGCCAAAATGGCCAAGTATATCAAAAATTATGCCCATTCCGAGTAATTTCGGTTATTACACTCGCACCCCACTGCAAATTTGACTGCAAATGATTTCTTTTACGGAACATTGCGCCTATGCTTACACGACGCGATATATCAATATGTTCGTCTATGAAAGACTTATTTGTTTCAGCCCGAAATGGCCAAGTATATCAAAAGTTATGCCCATTCCGAGTATTTTCGGTTATTACACGTCGCGCCCGCACTGCAAACGTGACTGAAAACGAGTTCTTTTACGGAATATTGCGCCCGCTATGCTTACACACGATATATCAATCTTTTGGTCTATGAAACACCTATTTGTGGTGTGAGTTTCAGCCAAAATGGCCAAGTATATCACAAGTTATGCCCATTCCGAGTTTTTCCGGCTAGGGCTTACTCATAATTTCGTCAATACATAGTCATGCGATAAGTATGGCTCCAGAAATTATTGAACATATCAATCTTGTTATCGTTTGTTTACCAACTGTTGATTTATCAGATTGATACATATGAAGCATGTCACTTTTTTATTTTGACAAGTGAAACACTTCTAAGTTGCGGGTTTCAACATACGCATATTCACTTATACAAATGCAAGATGATCAAACAGTTTGGAGGGGTTGTTTTCTACATTTGTTGCGAGTTGAACAATGAAAATATTACAAATTCGTTCATTCTGAAAGGGCCAAACCCACATATGCGCGTGGGGTTGGTAAGGGTGGAAATTCGCCCTCATCCCACTTGTCTACTTGGGGATTATATACATCTATTGTGCTTAATCCTTCACCCTCAGCATCATTTCCCCCAATCACAAAAATTCTGCCATCTACCACGATTGCAGATAGACCTGTTCTTGCCCTACGCAAAGATGCCACCTGTGTCCAGGTATCGCTGCCGATGTCATACTTCTCAACAGAACTAATCACTACATTGGGGATGTCCTCTTCAAATGTTACCCCTCCAATGACATACAAACTTTTTGCTGAAATCTGTGTAGGCAGCCCTGACCGGGAGTCCCGGTGCAGGCCCCTATGACAGATTACTAGGTAGCCAACACTGGACCTGTGACTGACCGTAAGCCCGTACTGTGACACACCAAGGTGTCACAGGTAGCTAGGACCGTAGCCGTTCCGACTCTGTCACCGTTCGGGGTATATCTAGCTTAGGGTTTATTTCTTATACGAGTTTATCTATATCAGTTTCACAGCACACACTATTATCTGTGAACTTGGATATTCCGGTAGGTCGTGGCCCCATCCACGCTTTATCCCACTTGCTAGTTTGGCCATGATTGGCTAAAGGGCCGCTCGGAGAGGTGGTGCGCGTTTGCGCGTTTGGGTATTATGGGATTTATGAGATGAGCAGCTTTCGGTGAGCAGCTTTGAGCCGCGGCTATGGGGTACCGGCTTGGTCTTGGACTAGTTTTTGCAATGTTCAACTTCGCTTTTTCGCGGGCTCTGATCACGCTTGCTGCCGAATTTTGGGCTGGTGACCTTGGCACCTTTGACATCAACGACATCCTCCTTTGCCCCTCGCTTGCATGGCTCGGCTGTTCCTACCGTATTTGTGACGTCTCGTTTTCCTCACAGCGCTACCCAAACGTGCTGCAGCGTACCGCCTCCCCTCAGGCTTATCTGAGAATGGGTGTTACGACACGATCTAGGAAGTCCCTCACGAGGGACAGCGATATAGACGCCTCCCTACGGCTCATCGACGGGGTGCGGAACACTCCGACGGCTGCTACGCCGGTGGTTCCCACTCCCAACCCTGCATCGAACGTGGACGCGGACGTGGCCGTCAGACGTTATTTGCAGGAGCAGTCCAGATTGGTGGACGAGATTTACAAGTCACGTCTGCATCGGGCTTGGGCCAAGAGTATCCGTGAGGATATTCTTGGTGACAAGAAGCATCATTTTCGCGGTACGGACGACTCTGGCCTCCTATCCGACTTGGTGGTGCAGCTACGTACGGAGTTCCAGTCGGCGGGTCTGGAGCTGCGTTCCTTTGATCTCGACGACCCTCTGGTGCCCGTGGTCAGCAGAGTGAATGGACTGCTGTACGACGTTCTGGCTCTCGTGGTGGAGAAGCACAGCAACGCGTATGTCTGGCTGACTGGCACCGACTCCTCGACTGACCGAGATGGACGACGTGCTCTTGTCGACATCATCAAGGGCTCTGTACCGGTGGCGCTGCGGGAGTCGCAGCAGGAGGAGCATGCGGCTTTACGTTATCCCGCAAACGTTGACCCGCAGCCGATTTTGGCTAAGGAGCAGCGTTTGGTGCGGGATAACAGGACTTCGGACTGGACTCCGACCGAGGCGACACGAAAATTATCCCTCTACACCCGCCTCGACCCCGTGTTTTACGCTGCGGTGAAGGTCCGCTATCCTATGGCCGCTGACCTATCCCACGTGTCCCTTGCTTCTCTTCGCTCCTTGGTTGTCGAGATTTATCAGTCTTGGGCGCAGACGGACGGGGGGAAGGCAGCTTCTGGCGCGGGCGGGGTGTCCGCACACCTCTCCAGCAGTGAGTACGATGCGCTGCTCCAAAAGATCACGGAGCTCAAGGAGCTCGTGCAGGGGCAGCACGGTGAGGCCGCTCCGGTGGTGCGGCAGCAGCGGGAGCGTGTTCAGCAGAGACAGCAGCAGCAGAAGGGGCAGCATCCGCGGGGGTTCCGTGTGGGGACCCACAAGGCTCCGCCGGTGGGATTCGACCGCGACGAGCAACGTGCAAAGCCTTTCTGCGGGAAATGCAAGAGAGCGGGAAAAGGTGAGCAATATCACTTTTACCGCGACTGCCCGTTGGGTGGACGTCAGCACCCGCCCAACTCTGCAGCATCATTTTGCATCCCTATCGACGAGGAGGATGCGGAAGGGGTGCACGCGTTGGCGATGTGTGCGGTGTTCCAGCATGCTGCGGATGATGGCGCAGAGGCTTTCGCGCGTGCTGCGGCTGCGTATGGGCCGCCTGCGGTGCTTTCTGCGGGTGCGGTGGGCGGCATCGACGTGTCCGCCTACGGCTTCACCGTGGAGCAGCAGCCGAGTTCTGAGGGTGAGTCCATTCTCCAAAGGCTCGACGACCTTGCTGCGGAGGTTCACTCCGCAGCCAATCCGCAGGTGCACTACACCCATGCTTCCTTCCCGCCTCCTGCCGGCATTGGACAGGAGGCTTCGGCTCTGGTGTGTGAGCCCGCCGCAGCGGCAGCCGCACCGGAGGAGCAGGTTCCGGCAGGTGGTGCGGCGGCATCGGCATCCGCCGTGCCGGCCCCTGCTATGCCTGTCTCGCAGGGAAAGGATGTGAAACCCGCGCCACTGCAATCGGCGCGGGTGACCACCACAGCGGACGCGGACGGTGAATTCGCGGGGTTCGTTCAGACCGTCAACCACGCCGCCGTCGGACAGGTTGATCTCACGGGTTACGACACGGACGATTACGAGGACCTCGCCGACGGCAGCTTCATCGTGAAGCCGCGGACTCCGGCCATTTCGGCAAATCATGCGTCGGGGTCCGCGACCCACGTGCCTCAGTCTGGTGGTGCATCCCGCACCTACGGTTGTGGCAAGCCGCCATGGGGCTTCCCCGCACACGCGGGCCCGTGGGGGTTTCATTACTTTGTCTCTCTCTTTCTTTTGATCTCGATCATGGGAGTGGGAGCTGCCGCCTATACGGCGGCCAATGACGTCGGCTCTGTGCAGGTATCGGGTCGGGCTGCACCGCAGCCTGTGCTGTGCAGGGGAGAGCTCTGCATCTACTCTGGTATCTCCGAGCTAGACCCCGTCACACTGGATGCCGTGCTGCACTCCCTGGGTGCTGCGGCAGTGCTACTACCGCCTGACCCGCTGGAGAGCAGTGCTGCGGGATGCTACGGTGGACATTGTGATGGCGGTGCTCCTCTGATCTTTGACCCCGAGTAGTTTTATTCCTGGTTCTGGCAGTGCACCACCTTCTGGTGGTGTGCTGAGATGTACTTTAACCTCAACAAAATCTTCAACTGGCTTTTACTTTGACTCCTTGTATCCGTTGATCTGTCTTGCTGGCGCCGTGCCTTTCATTAGTTTAGCAGGACCTGTGTGCCTGTATGTTTCTGCACTTGTACCGGCTAGAGGGTTTCCATTTGTGTATCAGAATTGCACAGTTGGTTTAGCAGTTAGGCTTGTCACCCTAGCTCCTACCCTAACTTATTTGGTATCTCGGACTTGCCTGTCAGTCACCACCCACAGTGCTGGGGTGGTGTGCTGAAATCTGTGTAGGCAGCCCTGACCGGGAGTCCCGGTGCAGGCCCCTATGACAGATTACTAGGTAGCCAACACTGGACCTGTGACTGACCGTAAGCCCGTACTGTGACACACCAAGGTGTCACAGGTAGCTAGGACCGTAGCCGTTCCGACTCTGTCACCGTTCGGGGTATATCTAGCTTAGGGTTTATTTCTTATACGAGTTTATCTATATCAGTTTCACAGCACACACTATTATCTGTGAACTTGGATATTCCGGTACTTTTGTTCAAGCCCACTATCGCGAAATCGGTTCGGTCAAAATTGAATCCCTTACCTTTTGACCATTTGTCTTCTTCTGGGTCATAAATTTCAATGCCAAGGAAGTCCACGATGTACAAGCGATCCTCTAGAGCAACCGCTCTAGTGTAACCAGTGCTTTTCTCTTCGGGCAATTTTGAGGAAATGTCGTACCAATAATCGTACTTAGGTAGGTTATGGTGATACTTTTCAATTGTCAAGTGTTCACTTTCTTCCTCAGGTGAGTATCCTAGAATTGCATATAGCTCTCCTTTCAGAACCACGACTTCTCCCTCCTCGCGCATTGCATTGAGGTTGGCCATCGTTTTCCACTTCTTGTACCATAGGTTTAAACGCTCTAGGCTATTGCCATTGCGTGCGAGACCAACTACGTAGATGTATCCATTTAATGTGACAGCGTTAACTCTACGATTTCGACGAGATGGCAAGGGTGTGGAAGTTGTCCAAACTTTCTTAGACAAGTCTAATGTTTCTACAATCGAAGTTGGTTTTGTATGCACACCGCCAATGACGTATATACTTGAAGCTTGCGGAAAGGAATTATTCTCACTACTTCCAACCTTACATTTTGGCAGTGCGTTTCGCTTGGAGATATACCTTTGTTTGTTTTGCGCAACTATTCGACGTTTCTTTTGCTCATCGGTCCAAATATTTCGGCAAGCCCTCTTAAAATTTCCCTTATCAAGGTGTTTTAAAGGATCTATGGTACCGTATTTTTCTTGAACCACTTGAATTTCTCGACTTTCCGAAGTTTCCGAGGTAACGTGACTTTCGTGACGAGTTTCCATAACCAATGAAAACCTATTTCAACACAAACGAATGCTCTTGACAAAAGCTGGATATCTTTCTAATATGAAATGATGAATATGCGTATACATCGATACATATTTCAAATAAATTCATTGGCGTCTGCAAGAGGGCCAACTGCTGCTGTTCCGAACAGTTCTGTACGAGAACTTCCCAGAGAGGATGCGTAAATTGTGACACACGACAGTAAAAGCTAAAACGAGACAAGTAGACGTCACATCGACAGGCGAAAGTAGAAGCTTATTACGGTGTCACGTGTAAACAGTTCAACAGTTCACAGTTACAGTCGACGAGTCGAGTGCTTGACACAGTGTGTCACGTCATCGTCAATTCACAATTGTGATTATCACGCGACCGGCGACGCGCGCGACGCGACGGAAGAATCGATGACGCTGACGATGACGATGCGTTGACGCTCGGTCGTTCGGAATCGAAAAATGTATAAATCCCCGATCTCAGATCTGAGAAGTCGTCCATCGATCGCATACCTGGTATCGATTAATCGATATCCTTTATAAGCAATTGCGGGTCTAACCAATTTGTAAATATTTCGGGAAACCGTCTCCTCATAAATTTATTTATATTTTCTACAGTGTCCTTAAAGCTTAGTGCGCAGTACGACGTGTCATGTCACGATGACTTCTACGCTCAGCCAATAGAAGGTTAAGGATTTTACATGAATTTCAGTTCGCACTGTTAAGGATTTTTGCATGTGACACGATGTGTCACAGTGTCACTGTAATGTTAAGGCCTTGCTGAGCAATGCTACAGTAAGGCCTTGCATGAATTTTGCTTGACCACATTTCAGATTTCTTAGATGTTAGAAGAGGGGGACGATCTTAAGATTTGACATTTCCCCCCAATATATATTCACGTTGTAACATAACAGTTACGCTGTGAATATATAAATTTGACACTGTAACTTGACTTCAAATTTATATATGTATGTCTTCAAATTATATATATATATCTTTCCACGCTCAGCCAATGGAATGTTGAGGATTTCACATGAATTTCTGTTCGCACATGTTCGCACTGTTAAGGATTTTGCATGAATCTCAATTCCCACTGTTAAGGATTTTGCATGAATTTTAGTTTGTGACAGTTCGCACTGTTAAGGATTTTGCATGAATCTCAATTCCCACTGTTAAGAATTTTGCATGAATTTCAGTTTGTGACAGTTCGCACTGTTAAGGATTTTTGCATGAGCAGTGTTAAGGCCTTGCATGAATTTTGCGTGACCACATTTCTTAGAAAGAGGGGGACAATCTAAGGATTTTTCCCCAATACACAAAAGCGTGACATAAAAAACCGGATTTTTCAAAGAGGGGGACAATCTAAAGATTTTCCCCCAATATAAAGACAGAATATTATTTCAACCGATCAACGACGAGTATATAAATTGTAAACGGATATAAGTATATACATATACATTAGTATAGTTTACCGTGTGCTGAATATTTAAATAAAATATTTAAATAAATAAATAAATAAATACTGTATGCAAGAATTACGGGGGTTGGGGGGGGTGAGAGGGGGAGGGGGCGGGGGCTGATGTGGGTATATATACAGGACCGGCTAAGGGGAGCTATGGGAAGGAGGGCATGGGAGAAGGGGGAGGGGGAGGGGAAGGAGGATGGGGGTTGGGTGGAGGGGGTGTGAGGGAGGCGGAAGGGGGGCTATTTTATTTATTCCGCCTCCACACCCCCAATCAACCCCCCCCATGTATATACCCACACGCCCCCACCCCCTCTCCCCCCTCTCACCCCCAACGTAATTCTTGCATACGGTATTTACTTATTTATTTAAATATTTTATTTAAATATTCAGCACACGGTAAACTATTAATGTATATGTATATATGTTACGGTACAAGCGTGCCGCACGCATACGCCAGGCGCGCTTGTACTCGGCACAATTGAACCAGCATAAGCGCGCCTGGCGCGCTTGTACTGGAACAAACACGCATATGCGTGTGGCGCGCTTGTACCGTAACATATACTTATATCCGTTTACAATTTATATACTCGTCGTTGATCGGTTGAAATAATATTCTGTCGTTATATAGTTATAACCATAATTATACACTGTACAACGACAGTGTATAAATATTCGGGAGAACCGGGGGATATTGGGAGGCGTCAAGAGCGATTTGGGTCGTGACGCCTGTTCGACAAACCGGTTAGTAGAACTGGGCGATACCTTGACGCGTACAGAGAGTGCATGCAGACGAGAGTCAAAAAAGACATCGCCGAATGTGACACGGCGCTAGCGATGTCCAGCGCGGCGTGTCACGCATAGCTTGCGTATGAGCCTTGACGACATGAGCACCTCGAGCACTTCGAGCCTCGATCGAACACTTCGGGCAGCGCCGTTTGGTGAAACGGAGTGCTGGGCGTGTCCGTGGCCTGCGCTTGGAATAACGTAGGTATCCGAGTTTGGCGCTCTGAATGGCGCAGGTTTTGGTGGCCGGCGCTCTGAATAGCACAAGTGTGAGTGGCCTAGTTCGATAAAATGTATTCCTAGGTTGCAGCCGAAGGCTGTAATACTCATGACGAATCCTTGTTTTCTCCCCAAAATGCCCGCCGCAGGCGAAAATTTTGAAAAA
Source organism: Cymbomonas tetramitiformis (assembly GCA_001247695.2). Lineage (NCBI taxonomy): Eukaryota > Viridiplantae > Chlorophyta > Pyramimonadophyceae > Pyramimonadales > Pyramimonadaceae > Cymbomonas > Cymbomonas tetramitiformis. Next base: position 38,526 of record LGRX02004029.1, on the reverse strand, counting down.
AAGGAATATTCTTTTCTAAAATTTCTTTATTCCCTTAATAGATCATTAGTATGTTGTTTATACAAAAAGAATATTCGATTTCAAGTCCGACGAAGCACTTGACCCAAGGGTTAAAGACAAAGTGCACATTTATCAACAGTTCTACACAGATATACCATTATTCCAAAATCCAAATTACACTAGGAAAGGGAATTTACTTTTTTCTTTGTCCAGTCTATTGATCGTGGCAGATGTCACTGCGGTCGAATGAAATCTTGATGGGTTCCGATCTACAGAAGAAAAGTGCCAAGGTTTTCCTTCACCAAAATGTCTGTTCAAAACTCGTGTGACAAAAGGTTCACACTCAGAGGGTGCAGGCCCATTCCAATGCACCATAGCTTCCATGCTGTATCGCTCTTGACCCAAGTGCCTACCACCGATAGCATGGGCATCTATGGTACTCCCCATACCTTCCACGACTTCTTCACAGATGGTCTTTAAGGAACAATGGGTAAACAAATACAGCCAGTCAGAAACTCCGTCATAACTTCCTTGTTGCATTTCGCGCACTGCACGGAGGCGTTGTGCTTTTCCATGGTGAAAGTCCGAACGCAGACTCGTTTGCTGCGGGATACAGTTTTTATGAGAAATAAGCGAGGTCTCGCTCCAGCAGGAGACCCAACGACGGATGCACGGTTAAACCAGACCAGGCTGAGTACTGTGACTGTGACTGTGTGACTCCATTGGATATCCGATCGAGGGGTTGAGACACACAAATTATTTGCGTGTCTCAACCCCTCGATCAGATATCCAATGGAGCTAGACGCTAGCAGTAGCGTTATCGAGGTATCCATACGGCTGCGTTCACTATTTTCCCAGAATTCAGAATCCAGAATTCCAGACGTGAGTGGATTCTGATCTGATCTGATCCGTGATCTCGAGAAGAGAGTATTCGCGAGTATTCACGAGAAACTCGAGAGAAAAACGGAAAATCGCCTGGCTGCCCTCCTGCGGGGGGGGCGAATACTCGCTCCACCATTTTTTTTTCTCCTCCAGCCGGGCTGCTGTTTTTAGGTAAAATGTCGTACTAGGGTGAGTGGCTGACGCTCAGGATGGCGTATGTGTGAGTGGCCTCCACTTTGATTAGTGCCGGTATTAGTGGCATGCGCTTTGAATAGCGTAGGTGTCATTGGTGGCAGGCGCTCCGCAAGGCATAGGCGTCACTGGCCCTGCGCACTAAATGGCCACTCCACAGGCCCTCTTTGCAGTGGGCCCATCCCCCATATGCTCCCATGAATACCCCTAAGGTGCCGCCCTCTCTACAGCCTCTTGATGGAGGGGCTTCAGATTTGCCACCCACCCGCCTCCCCTCAATGCACCCCCTCTCTTTAGGGTGCCGTCCCCGAGAGCTCCCGAAGGCCCCCGGAGCCTTCCTTATACCAAAATGACCCTCTATAGGCCCTCTTTGCAGTGGGCCCATCCCCCATATGCTCCCATGCATGCCCCATAGGTGCTGCCCCCTCTACAGCCTCTTGATGAAGGGGCTTCAGATTTGCCACCCCTCCCCCTCCCCTCAATGCGCCCCCTCTCTTTAGGGTGCCGTCCCCGAGAGCTCCCGAAGGCCCCCGGAGCCTTCCTTATACCAAACTGACCCTCTATAGGCCCTCTTTGCAGTGGGCCCATCCCCCATATGCTCCCATGCATGCCCCATAGATGCTGCCCCCTCTACAGCCTCTTGATGGAGGGGCTGCAGATTTACCACCCACCCTCCCCGCCTTGCACTCAGTCCATGTGATATTGAGAGTTACCTGTACATGATCGGCGTGCATTGTCCGGGCGGTGAGGTGTAAGTTGTCGATTTTGAATTGCGCCTAAATAGCGCGGCCCCAATCGTAGATGACGGCTTCAGTGATGTTCTTGGCCCCAGGCCGTGGCGCAGACATGTCTGGCGAACAACGACGGAGGGTACAACGCTGAAAGCTAGGATATATGTTGTGGTTGTTGGGTTGCCCGCTTGAGACGTTCACCTTCACGAAGAGCAGGGTACGGTACAACGTAGATTGCTGCGCGCGAAGTTCGATTATACACCCGAACAGATAATATTCGCCTGCGCTGCGTTGGGGGGTTACAGAGTTTTTTTTTTGAGAGGACTTCACAGTTTGAACAGAAGAGCGTCGTCGTTGTGTTGTGTCTCGTCGACATGTCTCACCAACGCAAGACCATCGCATGTCGAGGCTCGCGCGATGGAAATCTGTTTTATTAATTGGATTAGTAGATTTCGGCCTGAATTAACCCCTAAACTGCGGAGGGAATTTTTTACCAAAAACGATTCTTTTGCAAATTCACTTTTATCATCGTGCATCTCGACGTGTCACGTGTGCACAATAGCATTTACCATTCGATACCCATACACAAACATTTTGGGCCATCACACACACGTAATTTCGGAATATATATCGATATATCGAGAATATACAAGCAAAAATATCGGGTTTTTGGAGATCATGTTTCCGGGAAATGCTCTCTCACGACCACAACTTCGAGTGTTGGATTTGCCCACGTCCATCAAACTACGAGGTTTATGCATGGTTTCAGATATACAACGAGTTTGGGGGGTAAATGTCACTTACATATCATAATATGTAGCAATACAGGGGGAAAAAACACCAAAAAACAAGAAAAAAAACATTAGATTTTCAATGTTTTCCATACTTAAGACCAGATTTGATGTTTTTTGGGGAAAAGCTGTGTAGAAATTTGGTGTATGCTCCACGTGAGATGCGCTGCGGTTTGATATGATAATCTACAATAAACCATTTCACACACGTTGCCAATAAAGCATGTAGCACGATTTTACGCGTTTTAAAAGCGATTTCTTCGATTTCACATCACACGAGAATGGCAAACTTTGAGGTTTCACGGACGTGAGAAATGCTTCTAAGTGAGATATATATCATTGATATATGGGTAAAGTAAGTCGATACATTTTAGGAATACATGTTCAGGTAGACGTATCTAACTTAGGTGAGTGATTCCGACCACTGTCCTTGACACAAGTGGCCGAGGAATGAATTTGAAAGTAAGTCCGTTGATGAGCTAGCTCATCACATAGCAGTTTAGGGGTTAAGAATGCATTACTTAGTATGACACAGAATCTGTGCGATTCCTACGGAATCGGATTCGAATCGGATACGGGCGCGAAACTGTGACTGGGACGGTGACGGGTACTAATGGGCGCGCTGACCGGGATTAATGAACTTTCGACAATGTCCCAAAACCCCGAATTGGGGGGGGAAACAATCGAATATCATCAAAATCGAGTGCACGAGAACGAACGTCGTTTCAGCAAGGGTGGATCATCTTGGAGAAGACGTCGCGCCATGTCTCCAATAACGCATTCGTCAAAGCGCCATGTGTAATGATATTTTAAAAGATTTGTCCACGCGTCATCGTAATGCTCTGATCCATCGAGAATGTTATGACATTCCGTTCGGATAATTTCGGAATTGTTGGAATTAAAATGTAAAAATCCAAGACCGTGTAATTTTCAAACTGTCCCAAAAACGTCGGTCAGCTGTCGCGGGAAAGAAATCCTTGGAAGAGCAAAGCTCTACACGCAGGGTTACCACATTAGCTTGAGCGTATTGCGCATATCTTCCCGATTTTCACGGTATCTCTTTATAGGGGAGAGTTAGTTCCCGACTATCGGGAACTAAATTTCAGTGCGGTACACTTAGAGTTTCACTTAAAAATCACATGTTTATGCCATCTAATGTATACGGGTAGCAAACATATATGTTTGAATACAGTAAACACTCGATTTTAAGAAAACGGGAATTTTAGGTCAGCCTAGCAACTTTCTAATTTATATAGAGATCTTAAATATGGAGTGTTATGTGTTAAATATTGTGAAGAAATAAAAAAAGCTGGCTACTTTCTTATTGGCGGGTTTTCTTATTACTGAGTGATTACTGTACCCTCTCTTCGGGCATATTGGATGATGCACGCCCCACCTACACGAATATATGTACGCGAGAATAGTCCGATGTTTTCGACATATGAAAAAAACAGTGCAAAACGGGGTGCTCACTGACCATGCTTGAAAGGAGTCCAAAAATCGATTTCTGATGTGAGATGAGATTCTTCAGCCTCTCCCTCTACTAAGGTGGGGGGTCATGCTGGATGTGACGCCCCGTGTGTGTCACAGTCCTCTGTCTGTACTAGTACTCCGTACAGTACGGCTGTCACAGGTTTAGGGTTTCCGGCTTAAGCCGAGGACACTCAATCTAACCTCACTTCTTATGTTATCTTAAGTGTAAGCATTCTGAGTTATCAGCACCACAATATATAGTCAGCACTATATATCCCACAGGTTATGGTGCGCCAGGCACCTTCCACTACTTTTGATTCCATGAGTGGCTAAACCACTCCGCTTGGTGGCGCGTTGGGGGCTCAATTTGATGTCGTGATTTTCGCAGTTGCGGTCGAGAGCGAGTTTACGGGCGGATTAAATTTGGTATCGCTGCAGCGTTCGCCTACCTGGGATTAATTTGTATTGTCCGCGTTGGATTTTACTCTACTGAAACTTGATCAATTTTTGTCGTGAGATTCCTTGGCCGCCGCGTTACGATCTTGCAATTTCACAGTTACGGCTTCCTTGATTTATCCGTTCCGACACTGCATCTTACGGCTCTCGACCATCGCTTTTCTGTGTTCTCCGGCGTCGACCCTCTACCCCAACGCTCCCACCTACTGGATTTTAATCATGAGTGTAAATTCTCACGTCACGCCTCCCTTGGGGGCCAACAACCGCATTAGGCTAGACACGATTTTTTCACGCGACGTCGGCTCTCGTTATAGGCCGACGCCGAATTCTCCGGCTGTCAACCTCAACGCTCCGGACCGGACTCGAGCTACGGCTGTCCAAAATTCCACTTGGGATGTTGACATCATCAAAAGGATCTCTCGCGACGCCTTGGGCTCCAAAGAGGACGCCTTTCATGGAGATGAAGTACGCCGTAACACGCTCTGGACATCTATTGTCAAGTCCTTGCAGCGCGCGTTCGAGCAGAAGGACCCCAACAACGCCGCTCTTTTTGATTTGGCGGACACCCAAAAGGAGGTCAACGCCATCTTCAACGCCATCCTCTTCTCGACTTTGACATCGTTGACTTCTCCAAATTCACCCGCGCGGCGTTGGGTTGAGGCCTCGGGACGGGCTTCGCCTCAAGATGGCAAACGTGCTCTTCTCGAGGTCACCAAGAGGTTAATCCCTCGCGTGGTTCGACCTCTTGGACACTACGAGGAGCTTTGCTCGATTTATTTCGACGACAAGAAGGACCCCGACCCCCTTATTCAGGATTTCGACGCATGCCTGACTGCTATTGGCAACGGCGCCTCTGGACCTCTCGACGACATGATGGCCAAGAAGCAGCTTCTGGCTTCACTCGACCCCGAGTTCTACGACAAGGTGATTACCCCCCTTCGTCTCGACGTTGAGTTGGCCAAGGTCGAGCTTGAGGACATCTACGCCCACGTCCTCGAGATTTGGGACGCCAACGCCGGCAAGCGGAAGCACGTGCCCCTCACGGACAAGAACATCCTGTATTCTGGCCAGCCGTCCGACGTTGACGTGAAGGCACTGATCAGGGACTTCCAGTTCCACATCGACGCCGCCAACAAGGTGCTCGCAACGCTCTCCGACGGGAATGCGAACGACGACCCGACGACGGGATGGTCGCCTCCGTCTACGGGCAAGCCTTCGGGCAAGCCAGGTGTGCATTTTCCCCCTTCCTCCTGGCGTGACCGCCAGAACCGTCGGGAAGATGGGAAGTACCATGGGCGGCAGCGCCAAATGAAGCACCGCTTCGCCGCTTCGCCCCTCGCCAAGGGCGGGAATTGGTCGCAAGACCGCCGGCGCCGCAACGACAACAAGCATTTCGGCATGCACTCCGTGTCGTTCCACGTCGTCTCCAAGGCCTTCGTTCCGGAGTGTGTCCGATGCCCTCCGGGGTTTTGGCATGACTCCGCGAATTGCCCCACCGCGGACATCAAGTGCGACGAGTGCGTGATTGAGCAAGCCGACGACGCCGACGGCCTCGTGTCCGCCTTCCAGACCGCGTTCGACACTGAGGACGACACCGCCTTTGCTCGACTCTGTGCACAACATGATCATCCCTTGGTTCGGCAGGACGAGGAGCCCTTCACGTTCTCCGAGGACTTTGACGTGGGACTCCGTGCGCAGTACTCGGGATTAACGCCCACCCAACCCTCACTCCTTGCTACCCGCGTGCACGAGGCACGCACCGCTCTCCGCGAGCTCAAGCAGGTGGCTGGTGGTGCTGAGTCCGACGCTCAGCACTTCCCGATGGTCCATTTCGGCTCGGCCACGCCCTCCGTGATCGACGATGCCGTCGTAGAGCATGAGCCGGAGGTGACGATCGAGACCGAGAGCGACTCGCTAGTTTACCCGAAGCAGTTCGCTGACGGTGAGCCGCCCTTTGAACAGTCTTTTATGGACAGCATGTCTGTGCAATTGGGCTTCTTCGAGCCCGAGCCACAGGTCTCTCTTCAATCCTTCAACCCCCTCCCTCCGTATATTTCTTCCACGCATGATTCCGCTAGCGTGGCTGACACGGAGTCCGACGACGAGGACTTGCATGATGCCGTCCCACTGCCCGCTCCATGGGTTGGTGGTGTACGGGCACCTTCAATCGGAAAATTCCTCACGGCAGCAGCACTCCCCGCTTTGTTTCTGTGTGTGAGCATCGCCATGATCGACACCGTCACCGCCACTGTACTTTGTGATGTGGAGATTGCTCCACCGTCGGTGGTGTACGGTGACTGCTCTGGTTATCAGAATGGCACAGTGGGCTACTTCACTGACCCCGACCTTCTGGACACTGGACCGACTGACTTCTACAACATCTTCAATCTGGACTCTGACGGCTTCGGCAACTACAATCTGGACTTCCGGTTTGAGAACTACAACACCTACAATCTTTGTGAACTCTGCTCTGTGGACCACTTTAAAGGTGGCTAGAGTTACTGTCAGAAGCCTAGTAGCACAACTAGATCTGTATCACGGGCACAGTAGCCTTCCGTGTGTAGTGCTAGCTAGAGATTTGGGACCGCCCTGGCCAAGAGCACAGGCCCCCACTAGCAATCTGTTTCCACCGCTTGAGATGGTGTGTTTTGTTTCACCTAACAACTGCCTGTTCCACCCTAACTCTTCCTCCGTAATAGTACAGGGTGGTGTGCTGGATGTGACGCCCCGTGTGTGTCACAGTCCTCTGTCTGTACTAGTACTCCGTACAGTACGGCTGTCACAGGTTTAGGGTTTCCGGCTTAAGCCGAGGACACTCAATCTAACCTCACTTCTTATGTTATCTTAAGTGTAAGCATTCTGAGTTATCAGCACCACAATATATAGTCAGCACTATATATCCCACAAGTCACACTCTCCCTGATCACCCCTTGACCCGAGGTGCCATGTCAGCTTGCTCCTGTCACCGTTCCGTGATAATAAAACCCCAAAGTTATTTCATTATCTCATCTTAGTCTGCAGTGAATGAATTGTGGTGTCACTCCCTGCTAGTGCTTCCGTCAGTCTAATATATAATATATATTAGCCTTTTCTATCAGGTTATCGGTCCACCATCTTTGGTGTGGCATCCTTTTCTCGGCAACTTTGATCACGCACGTAACCCGCACGTAACCCGCACGTAACCTGCACGTAACCTCCGCACGTACCTCGGAAAATTGTAAGTTTTCGACCAACTTCAACCGAATTTAACGAGACCTTCGCCCCTACGTATCGGCGTTTTTGATTTCGCCGCATCTCCGAACTTTCAACCGACATTTACGCCTTCAACACTCTGGCCAGCAGCGCCTCCGCTGCCGGAAAATTGGCTTGTCGCACGACGTTTTTGACCTCACCGCCGTTTTCCCCGTCGAATTTTACCCAAATTTGACTTCTTCATCGCTCGATTTAGTTAATTTTGCGGAAAGTTACGTTCACACCAAGCACCCAAACGCGCTCTCGACTATCTGGCCAGCAGCACCGCTCCTGGCGGGAGAACGGTTTACCGCACGACGTTTTTGACTTGACCGACGTTTTCCCCGCGAGAATCTACCCCAAATTGACCCTTTCATCGTTTGATTTGCTTAATTTTACGAGAAATTCGCTTTTCGCTTGGGAACCCTAATTTTGGGTTCGCAGATTCTGCAGTCAGCAGTCAGTGGTCAGCGACCATGTCCACTTGACCTCATCGTGCGCGTATGGCCGCTGTTCGCTCTGCGTTGGTCTCTCTTCGATTACGTCGACAACATTCTACCTCTGGCTTTGGTCTGGTGGTGTCTGGTGGTGCTTGCGCACCAGACACCAAGCACGACTCCGACATTTTCGCCATCGACAACGAGTGCTATGACTCCTACGAGAGCGCCTCACCGCGTTCCTCGCCCTCGCGCTGTGTGCTACCTCACTACGATGTGGTGGTGCTTGAGAACGCCTTTCGTCTCCCACCCCCACTTCCTCGTGCGTTCGACACCTTTGTGTTCAAGCCACTTTCCGCATTTCCCACACTCCTCCCCCTCTGCCACTTGCCTTTGCGGTGGTGCTTGGCCACGTTACGCCATGGCCGCGCACAGGTATTGGTTGGTATTTGAGGGGCCGATCTGGTTACCGCCTTTCATGGGGTCGCAGCCCGTCGCCAATGCCACAATCGACCTGCCACCAGACACATCACAGTCTGGTGGTGTGCAACAATGAAGTTAGACAGACATCTTCGGTAAACGGCTCTAGCTAGTGCAGTAGTTTCGGGCCAACGCCTATGTGGGGATCCACCTCTAGTTGGACTGCAAAAGGTCCCATTGGGCCTGTAACTGCTGCCTATTTTGCCTAGGGTTTAGGTTTGGGATGCAAGCTTACCTGCTTTGTTGTGGCACCTCACGCCTTCGGGGTGAGGTGGTGTGATGTGAGATGAGACTTTCAGCCCCCCCCCCATAAGGTGGGGGGCAGTCACACTCTCCTGATCACCCCTTGACCCGAGGTGCCATGTCAGCTTGCTCCTGTCACCGTTCCGTGATAATAAAACCCCAAAGTTATTTTATTATCTCATCTTAGTCTGCAGTGAATTGTGGTGTCACTCCCTGCTAGTGCTTCCGTCAGTCTATATATATATATATATATATATATATATGATGAGCCTTTTCTATCAATTTCCGATAAAACCAAGAGATGATGATCTATCTAAACATATATTTGAAAATTTTTAACACCTTTGTACATCATGAGAGGCAATATGCATTCATATTCATGCACACACTTCTTCCGCAAGTGTAAATTTCATCCATGTCAGGCACACGCGCATACTCACATGCACCTAAGTTGATATGCCGCCATGCATGCATAGAGGAGGCAGCAAACAACACAATGTGGCTACTACTGCCCCGTGGAACAGTACTGTCACAAGTACTAAGGTTGAATCACTCTAGCGGCCATCTTATAAGGCTAGATCGGTCAGTTGACAGCTTAGAAAAATCATTTAGGACCCTATTGATTTGTTTTCGACGATACTATAGAGTAGAAATGGATTTAGACACGCTTTTATACGGCATGCTTTCAAGGGGTGCAAAGCCTGAAAATTAATTAATTCGCACAGTACTGTGACAAGTACTGAACACTAGAACCCTTGGGAGACCCTCTTCCGAGGCCTTGGAGGTCAAACCAACCACCATGTTTCGAAATTGGAAGGTATGTAAGGTATTTCGCAACTCACTTGCGTGATTGATACGGATTCGGCCCCGCACAGCGATGGCATATGAGCCACACCCGCCAAAAATCGGAAATTCGTTTTTTTCGAGGATTTGTTTTTTTGAATTGGCTCCGCGCGAACGTGTGGCATAAGCCCATAAGTCATGGTATGCCGGTCGTGAAGGCTTCTAAAATTCAATATGTATGTATAGTTGGTCAGTTTAAGTGCTCATGGCCTATCCATGTGCATACGATGCATTAAGCGTGTCATTCATATCGAAAGGTGTGGTGGCCGCTCAACGCCCAATTATACCATTTCTGCTGGAACAGTCACACCGCTTGCCTTGTGACTCTTCCTATAGTAGTGTGTATGACTGTCACCCGAACCCGAACCCTAACTGTTTATGCCCGTTATATCGGGTTAACTTATGAGCTTTATTACATTCTGAGAAAACCTATCACTGAGTGTATATATCCCGAGCCCTAGGGGTATATCCAACAGGTTTGGCCCCACTCACTCTTTATTTAGACACTGCGAATTTTAGCCATGTCTGGCTAAACAGCGACGCTTGAGATGGAGTGAGGGGTTCCACTAGAGGCGCGGCGGAGCGGTATGGCCTAGCTACTGCCTGGTTGATTGGATTTACGGGAAGCTTGTGCACGAGGCGGACTCATTTTCCTCGCTTCGCGTTGGTTGACGTTGGAAATTTTGGTCGGATCCGACACCACTTTCCTTGGCCGCGTCACTCTGCATCCACATGCAAGTGGGGAGATCTTTGCGCCGCAGCTTTTCCGTGTCTTCCTCGACAACCGCATTACGACTTTTGGCCGCCGCCCCTTCCGCACCTCGTCCGATTTACCCTCACTTCGTCTCTACAGTCTCTTTCACCATGGTTGCGACTAGATTGACCTCAAGTATGGCGTCTCGCCGACGCTCTTTAGCTACGATTTTTGACTCCGCTGCAGCACGTAATTCCGTCACGCCGGCTACGCCGGCACCCGCTGGTGCTCCAGCTGCGAACTCCGCACAAGCCGTATTCTTGGCGAGTGTTCGCTCGCTCACGCGTGAGCGCTTCGACGAGAGCGTGGCGAAGCACGTCATCCGAAAATGCTTTCCGGACAAGCATGACCGATTTACGGGTACGGAGTCGAACGCTCAGGTGCTCCTCTCCAAGCTGGTGCCTGCTCTCCAGGAGGCATTCGAGGCCGAGGACGCACTGTTTGCCCCTATGTTCGACTTGGAGGACTCCACGTTGGCCGTGCGGCCCGAGGCCAACAAGCTCCTCTTCTCAACTCTCGAGCTCATCGTGTCTCCCGCCTCTCCGGCGGGTGACTGGCTCGAGGCATCTGCGACCTTGCACCCTCTAGACGGCAAGCGGGCCCTGCTGGAGCTCGCCCGACGTCTGCTGGACTCCGGTGCACCCTTCCAGGGGACATCGGACCTCCTTGGCGTCCGTTTTAAAGCCCACACCGACCCGTCCGAATCCATCACGGACTTCAACGCGGCCTTACGGTCTGCCAAGAGGCGCAACACTCTTGACGATGACGAGGTGAAGGAGTTGTTCCTCGCGGCGCTGGATTCTGGATTCTACGCGCCGGTGGTGTCGAGGCTCTTCACGCACCAGCAGCGGGCGGCCGTGGACCTCCTCACCATTCAGCAATGGGTCCTCGAGTGCTACGCACGACACGTCGCAGCCGGTACGCACACTGCCTCGTTCGCTATGTCCGCAGCGGCCGTGGCCACTGACGGCGACACCTCGCAGCTGTCCGACCTCACGGCCATCATCCTCGACGTGAAGCGGCAGCTGAAGGTCCTCACGGACAAGGTCAACGGGCAGGGTTTTACCCCGCGGGCGGACAAGAACAAGATCGGCAACGGGGGAGGCGGCTCCGGTGTTCGTTTTGCGGCAGGTGACCTCCCGACGGGGGGAAACTGGCCGCAGTCGCAGGTGAGGAAGCGCGTTGCTTTCCACAAGGGCAGCGGTGACTTCATCCCGTTCTGCCAGAATTCCGCGTGCAAGAAGGACGAAGCCCGCCACTGGCACCGCGACTGCCCGAACGGCGGCAAGCACGGCGCTGGGGTAAGCTTCCACAGCTTCTCCCTCGGTGACATCGAGAACGACTTGCTGGCGGAGCAGTTTCAGACGGCAATGGACGTGCACGACGGCGAGCGGTTTGATGCGCTCTGCCTTCTGGCGGGGGGCAAGCCGGAGATGCTCGACGGCGTTTCGGCGTGCTCCTTCGGGATCGCGCCGGAACGGGAAGACGGTGCGTTGCAGGAATTCCTGCCCTACTGCCAACCTGCCACCCACATGGGCGGCTTCACGGTCGGTGGTGTCGGGAACGGGAACTCGGCAGCCGCTTGCACGCATGTCCGGGAGGCCCCACCGCCGGCTCCACCGCCGGCGGCAATCGAGCATGTTTACCCGGACGAGTCGGAAGCGTCCGACACCGGTGACATGATGCCGGTGGACCCCATGCACGCGCACGAGCCCGACCTCTGCTTTGCGGACAAGATCGCACGGATGGGGGGACTCTCGATCACGGCTGCGGGCAAGGACTTCGCGATGCGGTACATGCACGCCGAGTCGGAGACCGACTCTTGCGACGGCGACGTGGACGACTCGGCAGGGTGTGACTTTGTTGACGGTGGGGATGCGGTCCCGCGCCCTACAGCATCTCGTCCTGGATGCGGTGCACCGCCTTGGGGGTTTGCCCGCTCTTCGGCGATTGCGGTAATGCTTTGTGCGTTCTTTTGTGTATGCGCCACCGCGGCGCCACTCGCAGCTGCCGCCCCTGGCGAGGCATGTGCACCGGACCACACCGGCCTGGAGGTCGGTGGTGCTGCTGAGACAACCGACAACGAGCCTGCATTCTCTTTTGCGGTGCCGACTGCTATTCCGCCGCATCGGCAGACGCGGTATCGGGAGCTGCGACAGGGATTCCACACTCTCCGCAATGTCCCGCGGCCGCCATGGCTGTATAATCCCGACCCTGATTATGTTCCACAGTCACCACCTTACCCGCCACCGCCGTACTCGTCCGATGACGAGGAGCAGAGCTCTGGAGACCAAGCGGCTGTGCGTGACGATCGGCAAAATTCGGATTCCTTTTCTGGCTCTACGAATGATTCAATCACGGCATCGACATCTTCAATTCACGGCACCGTGACTGTGCTGCGGGCCGGCACAGCAGTGCCACCGCCAGCTAGTGGCTAGGAAGTTAATCATGCCGCTCCTGCACAGTGAGATTGACCGTAGCTGTATGTGCAGAAGGGTCCGATCACGGACCGATTTCAGATTTACAACTCTTGACTGGGAACAGCCCTGCCAGAAAGGACAGGCCTTCCCTTAGACCTCATTTTCCACCGTTCTAGATGGTGTTTGTTCACGGGTTTCACCTTCGGCTAGCCAGTCACCACACTAGGTGGTGTGCTGGAACAGTCACACCGCTTGCCTTGTGACTCTTCCTATAGTAGTGTGTATGACTGTCACCCGAACCCGAACCCTAACCGTTTATGCCCGTTATATCGGGTTAACTTATGAGCTTTATTACATTCTGAGAAAACCTATCACTGAGTGTATATATCCCGAGCCCTAGGGGTATATCCAACAATTTCCCCCGCACCCGCACCCTAAGCCAAATCGGCCATAACTTCCTCGATACATGGAACCATGTGACCTATAAAGTGTTATATCACATCCATGTATCTCACATGGCATCCTAATATGAATATACGGCATCTTAATGGCGGCAACCACCCAAATATCCAGCCAGGATCAACTACAACTCAGCTGCTAGACCCACTCACACGTTTAATTCCCAAAAAGTATTTCCCCTCACATAAGGCTACACAATTAGTTTCTCGTAGTCCAAAATATCATTTTGAATCATATTTGGGCGATGTACGGCGCTAGGGTACCCGTTGCAATAATTGCGAGCATGATACTTGCGTATGCGTACTGGTACTCTATCTGCCAAGCCCTAGCACCTCGTCCCCAACACTCAATCATGCACCTCCAATACCAACCATGCCCAAATCAGTACGTCTCATAGTCCGGATTATCATATTGAGTCATGCCCGTGCGATATATGGCGCTAGGGCGCCCGTTGGGGTGATTCCTAGCATGCTACTTGCGTACGCGTACACTTGTGTTGTCTGTGAGGTCTTAGCGCATATCCGACACTCAACTATGCATCCCCGACAACGTATAGGCCCCGTTTGATGCTGTTTATAGTCCAAAATATCATTTTGAATCATATTTGGGCGATGTACGGCGCTAGGGTACCCGTTGCAATAATTGCGAGCATGCTACTTGTGTATGCGTACGGGTACTCTGTCTGCCAGGCCCTAGCACCTCGTCCCCAACAATCAATCATGCACCTCCAATACCAACCATGCCCAAATCAGTACGTCTCATAGTCCGGATTATCATATTGAGTCATGCTTGTGCGATATATGGCGCTAGGGCGCCCGTTGGGGTGATTCCTAGCATGCTACTTGCGTACGCGTACACCTATGTTGTCTGTGAGGTCTTAGCGCATATCCGACACTCAACTATGCATCCCCGACAACGTATAGGCCCCGTTTGATGCTGGTTATAGTCCCAAATACCATTTTGAATCATATTTGGGCGATGTACGGCGCTAGGGTACCCGTTGCAATAATTGCGAGCATGCTACTTGTGTATGCGTACGGGTACTCTGTCTGCCAGGCCCTAGCACCTCGTCCCCAACACTCAATCATGCACCGCCAATATCAACCATGCCCAAATCAGTACGGCTCGTAGTCCGGATTATCATATTGAGTCATGCCCGTGCGATATATGGCGCTAGGGCGCCCGTTGGGGTGATTCCTAGCATGCTACTTGCGTACGCGTACACCTGTGCGGTCTGTGAGGTCTTAGCGCATATCCGACACTCAACTATGCATCCCCGACAACGTATAGGCCCCATTTGATGCTGTTTATAGTCCAAAATATCATTTTGAATCATATTTGGGCGATGTACGGCGTTTGGGCACCTGTTGGAATGAATTTTAGCATGCTACTTGTACCACGTTGGATCGCTTGGAATATATTAGGTTTTTCACATGTAGTAGGGTGGATGTTATCATGCCATTTGAATCAAATCACGGTATGCCAGCGGGCCCACGAAATCACACATCATTGGGCATACTACATATCTTCAATTTGCATGATTGCGGGGCATACTTGATGCCAAAATCTCTCAGGAAAAAAAATCGAAAGAGGTGACACCATTTTTCACACAAGGCCGTAACCACTATATCACATAAAGTACTACCCGAGTGACAACATGCTACCAGCGAGAGCACTGCACGTGGTCTGTCGACCAATGGGGCACAAGGTAACTCAGTTTGGGTCCCAAAGATGATATTATATGAAGGATATCATCAGTATTGAACAAGAGGGCATCGAAAAAAATTCCACCTCGTCAGTACTTGTCATAGTACTGTTTTCGAAAACAGTGCTGTGACAAGTACCACGGGGCAGTAGCCAAATGTAGGCACGTCCAAAATATGCATTTAAAGGAAAAGGTGCAAAAAGACAAGTCTATGATAAACATAGGCATCAATAGAATTCACTGTGTCAATTAGGCAAATTCATCACACTGCAGGAGCCGACCACGCTCAGGAGCACTCAACCGAACTCGCAAAAAACCGTATGCGTGTTGATACTAGTGGCTACTACCCAAATTCATGGTCCTACCACAAGGACCAATGGGCAATTACGGTTTCGATCACTAAATCGACTATTTGAGGCACAGGCAACATTTGCACATTACATTTATGAGTTAAATGAATTTTATTTCTTATAGCGGCGGCCCCCATGAGACTTTAGGTGGGTGGTTGAACGACACGCTTTAGGGGTGTAATTTCACCAAAAGCTTGAAGAAAATGGTGGTCCTACCACAAGGACCACCGTTTTTTTTAGTATTAGGAGTCACATGGGGGGCTCACGGTGATGCTCATGGTTATACATCTTGAGTTTATGACCAAATAAGATAACTGAATCGGTTACTCCGCACCCTCATCATCATTTCCGCTCTATTTCAGCATGGCGCATGTTCAACACAATGCAAATTCCGAATTTAGTGAATTTCGGACTTTAGAAATTGGCATTCATCCATTCTAAAGTGTACACGCCAGTCGAAAAATAAGATATTTGGATGATGTTAGACTTTCAGAAATTCGCAATACATATATACTTGAAGATTTAATGTGCCGCACACACCAACCTTGCGATATATGCCCTCTAGCAAGCAATTATGATGGCTGGATGGTCAGCTCGCGTGACCACTGTTTTAGGGGGGAAACCAACGAGCCAATATATTAGAGGGGAAGCCAACGAGCCAACGAGCCAACGAGCCAATATATGCATTCCAACCGGGCCTACCGCCCAAATATGATTGGGACATATGTATAGGTTCAATTTGATGGTATCCGCGCAGGTGTAGTGTTGATATATGATTGGTAAAAAAATATTGAAGATGAGTCACTAATTTGCCACATTTTGAATGTTCCAAAAAATCCGTTTTGAAAAATTTGAGTGTAGAGGTTTGAAATGCGTTCGTCATGGATATATGGGATAGATATAGGCCAAACCAGCGTTCGAATAAATTAATATAGGACCTATATATACCACCTTTCATTGGTTAGACACCACAAATCACGGGAGATGGCCAATTAAATTGTCGAAACAATGGTCCTCGTGGTAGGACCAAATCGTCGACTACCACAAGGACTGCGGGGCAGTAGCCACTAGTGAACCACAAATAGAGGCATAGAAAGCTACAAGTTGTGAAACTCGTTCCATCAACGTGGGCCACAAAACCATGCATGGCATGCTGCACACCCCAGCTTGGCATGCGAGATTTCCATCTCCTCATGGCTACTGCCCGGTGGTATGGTACTGTCACAAGTACCAAAATGTATGCTTTATTATGGGCACTATATGGGATGTATGAGTCCCATGAAGGTTTTGAAAAATCATTTAGGACCCTTTTGAATTGTTATTGATGCTGAAATGTACTCTCGTGAACTTTAGGTATGTGTATGTGCGGTGTGCTTTTGGGGGGTGTAACGCCATAAAATTAATTAAATTTTCTGGTACTGTCACAAGTACCAAGCGCGCGGTGACTTAAAAGGGCACGCTATGTGGCCACGAGGTGGCATGCATGATGTCAAATTTCATTATTGGGATGTATCCTAAGTGGTCGTCATGCGTTGTGCCATTTGAACGTCTTTAACGCCAGTATTGGGATTCGATAACACCCAAGGGTGTGATAAAATGGCCTCTCAGCATTTTTTGTAGTAATATCGGGAGCGGTTTCGTACTTAAGTTCCATGTGTAGAGTCCAAGTTCGGCAACTTCTCATGCATGTAAAGGTCTTGAAAATCGATATATGGGTTTACTTTTGATGTCATAAACGCTGGTGAGGCGATCCGACGTTATCATATACTTATTTCGTAGCTTTAGTGCCACGACTAGGCTCCAAAATCGACGATAGCCCTCATACTTAAGGAATCTTGAGTTGGACCATTTGGTGGAGATGGGATGTTTAGCATGTCGCAGTTTCAGCGACGGGCAGTATGCCAACTGCCCCATGCTCACATCCATCATTGGCCATGTTATACAGCTTCAATTTGAGCCATCGCTGGGTTGAATAGAATCCCAAGTCTGTTCAAAAAGAAATCCGAAAGTAGCGCCATGATTTCGAAGACAAGTGAGACACCATTATGTAACACAAAACTCCACCTTGTTGGCAATATGCATCCACTGGGAGGGCTACACGTAACCTGTGGACCAATGGGGCATAATACAACTCAGTTTGGGTCGTTAAGGTAATGGTATATCATGGATATCACCATCAGGATGGAGGAGGACATCAAAAACAATTCTAGCGTTTTGGTACTTGTGATAGTACCAGATTCGATTCTGGTACTATGACTAGTACCACTGGGCAGTAGCCACTCATCTCCATCATCTCCAGCTTTCCGCGTGTGCGAGTCGGAGACTTTCACCTGTGTCAGCTTCTTCTTATACTTGCACCACTGACAGTGGGTGTTCGGGACGGCCTCCTCGAGCGGGTGCTTTCCCACAAAGCGGGATGTCCACTTATCCACCCAGTGTCGACAACGAGTTCGGTTGCGAACCGAGACCGATGTCGGTTTTTTCAAAGCTTGACGTGACCGAAACCGACGAGAAAATTCGGGGTACGTGGCCGCTCCTAAACCGATGGCCGGCGGTGGCCGATTTGGACGTGACCGCTCCCAACCAACACCGACGGCCAGTTTCGCTCGTCGATCTCGACATCGTCGGGATGGAAACAGGCTCGAAACCGATCCGTACTCGAAACCGTCAAGGGCACCCGTATCACGGGACCGCTCCCACTCGATCCCGTCGGTCAGGTGTGGACATCGAGATCGTAGCCGAAAAACCGTCGGTAATATAGTTATAAGCTTATAACTCCGACTCCGACTAATGCATAGTTACACTCCGATCGTGTGTCACGTACACAGCATGAAACCACACGACAGGTCACTGCTAGGCGGATTTTCCGAAAGATTTTGCCTTTCGAGGCAACCCAGAAGACACGTCCCGAGCTTGACAGCTCTTTGAATATATTGGCGGGCGCAGCTTGCGTATCCCAACGGTGTGAATTGGTGAACTATGCCAGCTTGCGTGCACTACGCATACATGTACCTCTGCACACGCCAACGAGACATTAGCGCGGACGCGAAGAGAATTGGAAAGGCTAATGCCTAACTAGTGCGTGCCCGCTTTTCTTTAACCTTTTTGGCACAGAACCATGGATCGTGTGACCTTTGCAGAGCACTTCATCAAGCGATACCCGGAGCCAGAGCAAGTAAAGCTTGGCGTTGAGATAGAGATACCTGGCACATGGTTTAATAATATGTCAGCAGCGGAGAAACGAAAAAGTTTCACCGCAGTTGCTGTAGAATATGACAACCTGAAGAGTTTCGCGGGCGGCAATCCAGCGAAAAATAAGTTTCAGGCCATCCGCTTTCAAGTACACGCTGACGTTGCTGACGACCCTAACCATGAGGGCTACTGGATGAAACTGGACATCTGGAACAGGTATCGGCATGAAACGTACAAGGATAATCGTGCTGCTGAAGCACGATTCATCAAACCTCCCACAGCGGACGCGGTTGCTGCGGAGGATGCCGCTGATGAAGAAGGGACCGAACCGTCTCCTGGCGACGCTGCAATTTACAAGTAAGACTTTTGCATAACATATCTTTGTTGCAACATGTAGTTTTTTCCCCATATTGCGTGAGTTGTGGCCTTCGTTGCATACACAAACACTCACCCACGCACTTCTTGTTTTCGTTTGGATGTTTTTTTATGTCTGTTTCGTTGTTCCGACTGCAGGTTCTTTGTTCTGGAAAAGTCTGGCGAGCACATCCCGACTAAGGGAAAAAAAACCTCGGGAAAAAGTTCAAGGCTTCCTGGCACAAGTGCAATATTCCTGGTTGCCCGAAACCGGCGTCGGTATTCAAGGTGGTTGGTGGGTCGACTGGAATGCTTTTCACTCACTTAAAGGGTGGCCACCCTGACATTGCCCAGGAGTTGCGTCTCGCCTCGAGCAGTAGCAAACTGAGCATGGGACTGGATGGCTCATTGGTCGATATATTCACGTTCGCTGAATCCCTCGAACACCATATCCGATATGTGGTGTGGCTTGTGACCGACCTTGACCGTTTTCATAAGTCTAAAAGTAAAGCGATGCGTCACTGGATTTGCGGGCTTGAACCGCGGTATCGTCCTCCCTGTCGACAAACGTGTGCGCGTTTGGCGATCGTGTTGAAGGAGTTGATCTTAGAGGCCATCTACGAGCTCATCGAAGCCACGGGCGCTGAGGTTGGGGATCCTTTCGTTGGTTCGCAGTCGGACTTGTGGTCGACGAGTAATGCGCAGGAGTCTTTTGCTGCCCTCCGCGTGTCACTCATCGCGAACTTGCAAGGGGCCCTCTTTGACATCGCACCACTGGTCGCCTTCTCTGCGTTCCCCGAGAATCGTCACACTGGTGCTGCGCTGGCTCGTTGGTTCAAAGCCGTTTTCAAAATATCCAAGCTGCGGAATGAATCGGTGAGTCTTTTTACCTTGGATGGTGCCTCCAACAACAAAAAAGCCCTTACTATCCTGGGCATCCCTGGACAGATTTGTGCTAACCACCAGCTGCAGAGGGCGGTGTTGATTGGTCTTGGTCTCACTGGGCGGAAAGCGAAGTCCAAGAATGCGGTGATGCGTGCGTTCCTGGGGAGGCTGTCGGTGATGAATCGGAGTTTCCATCAATCCACGCTCACCAACAAACGGCTTGCTCAGTCGCAGTTGAAGCGCGGTGTGCACCTGCACAAAGTGAAGCGCGTGTCTCAGAAGATGGCTACCCGGTGGGCAGGTTGGTACCGTATGTCCAGGAAGTCCCGTAAGCTGCAGGGGGACATCAAATGTGCGCTGACTGGGCAAGAGGACGGTATATGCTTGGAGGAACCCGCGGTGGTGCAACAAGATGGAGAAGCGGCGGAGAATATGGTGAGTGAAGCTGAAACTTCACTTGCGGCCGGCGTACTTGCTTTTGAGTCTTCCGGTGCAAGTGCCGGTGGGCATATGGAAGAGTCTGAGAGCGACGCTGACGTCGAGCTTGAGGTGGACGATGAGGACATCGTGGAAGCTAATGAGGCAGCTGGCAAAGAGTTTTCTCTGGCTCACCGATGCATTGACTCCGACGATTGGCTTCACAATGATATTCTGGAGAGCGTATTGACAGTCCCCAACGATGCCAACGAGAGGCTGCAAGTGCACGCAGGTTGTGGTCTGGATAAGACGTACGTTGCCCTGAAGGCAGTGTGGATATCGCTAACGTCGCCAAGAGTCTCTGTGATATCTGGTACTGGTGACTCCGAGAAAACTGAGACCAAGGCGGCTACTAGCTTGCCCCACGAGTTCAAACTATTTCGGAAGATTGCCTCCACAGAGGTGCGTCTAGGAAGAAAACATATTTCCCTTATTCTCATTTGCATTACCTTATGGAATATGAAGTTAGCGTAGATGTTGACGGGGTTGTTTGTTTGTGGCGGGGTATCAGGTGTCAAACCGAGGCCTTCAGCTTGATCGCCGGACCATGCTCGCGTTGCGCTTGAACCTCTCCATCACCACCTTTCCCAACGGTCCGATATTTCAAGCTAAACAAGGAGCTTATGGCATATTGGAGGTGGAGTACAATCGTGCACTGCGGAATAGGTATAACGTCATGAAGCAGCCCAGTGAGCCGGAGGTAGTGGTGACCAAAACCAGTGGGGCAGATGATTCTGCCTGGGGCGCCATTGAGGTGAGGGAAAAGAAACGTAGTAAGAACTCCCTTGACAGCTTAATGGAGTCCCTGGGTGAGCGTGAGGAGGATCATGACGAGCAGGCAACCACGATGGAAGCCACTATTGGCAAGGAGATCGAGCTGTTTGCAGTCCTGCGAAGGAATGCGAAGGAGAACCCAGCATACAGGGATAGTGAGGGTAACTTCGACTTGTTGATATTTTGGGAGAGGAACATGCATACCCTACCTGTACATGCCGCCGTGTATCGTGGGGAGGTGGGTTGTGCGAAGGGCACGTCAGCAAATATCGAGCAGACGTTTAGCGCTGCAGGAGTTTTTATGGCTGACTTCCACGCACACAATATCAGTGCGCCACTATTTGAGGCGTACATGATTATTCGAGGTAACTGGAAGTATCCATTTCTGCGACCTTCTCCTGAGCAGGTGATGGTACGTTATAAGAAAAAATATGGGACTGCAGAGGCGGTCCCTGAGACCGAGAGTGAGGGTGAAGATCAGGAAGAGGGAGAATATATGTAGAGTGGCTGATGCTGAATGAGCTTATGATGAGCTAGTGCACACTTAAGTGGGCCTGAGGCCAAGTAATGTGTTGTTTCAACTATAGAATCACCTGCATGAGTATGTTGTTTGATCAATATGTGTATTTAAAAATGAGAAAGTGGTATCTTACTAGCATTTGTGTTCCAGTATGCACTGTCAACAAAAATAATGCATTTTAGGTGAAAACCGACGATTTTAACCGAAGGTTGCGAGCATAACTAGGCGTCGAACTCGGAACCGACGGTAAAAAATTGTGGGCGGAACCGATGCAAACCGTAAACCGTACGTGGGGATTGATGAACGATCCCGAAGGAAACCGTGATCGACGAGTGAATTTCAACAACGATACCGCGACCGATGGTTGAATCGAGGGATCGAACTCGACGAGTTGATAAAAATCGGTTAAGTATATACTCACTTGACCGTCGATTTCGGTTTTGCACTCGTTGTCGACACTGTATCCACCCTCTTAGGAGTCAAACGAGTCGCCCTGATGCTGCTGGCGCTGGAGCCAGAAGATTCCACGGAAGATCGGCGCCCCTTCTATTCGGCCGGCTTAGTGTCGAGGCCACAAAGCCTGCTCGAAAGCAACTCAATAAATCGGCGGTGTGTCAGCGGTTTCTCACCTTCTGCCAAACCCTTCTTGCACATCTCCTGGTAGCAGCGATAAGCATTTCCACACGCGACCTCAATGCACCAGAGAAAGATAGGGAACCACCACTTTCTCTGCCTCATCCACGGATCGTTACACCGATATTGGTTGCGCAGTTGGTCGACCACGTCCACACCGTTCATGTTGTAGTTGTAGTCGTCGATCACGTTCAGGCGAGTGAAATTCAAGGTCGTGAGCCGGCTCTCCGCTGCGTCCCAAATCTTACGCTCCTTTCCGATCAGCTTGACCTCCGAGTGGTGACTTGTGAGCATATGGACAGGTTTTGAGCCATAGATACTCAAAGCCAACACCTTAAAGTCACTACTACGAGCCACCTTGACTATGCCCACCGCCGCCTCCAATTCAACCTTGCGCGTGACAGGCGACTGCACCACACAACCAGGTAGTCCCCTACCATACGCGCGGCACACTCCACATCCCAGCTTCTTCCTGGCATACAACCAGTCCAAAAAGTTCTTGGAGTTGAACATGTTATCAAACCAGATAGTGTTCCAGTCACTCTCCAGTTGCTCTGCCAAAAATAGGCAACGATTGTGCAAGGGCGAAGCATCTTTTTGCACCGTGGGACAAGGGTCGTGGCGGAAATGACAAGTATACATATAGCCACTATCGCACAAAGAGTCAGCAAGAAAACCGTCGCCTTCCCCTTTGTACTTTATTTTGTCCTTGAAAGCACACCGCCCCTGGAAGCCGATGTCGATCTCATCCAAGGACAAATGTCGCCCTGGTACCCAGTTACTCTTGCTGTTCTTGAGGACGTGATCAATCAGGTCCTGCACCTTGGCGAAAGGTTTCGACTCGGTACAGTAATCACTCACCTTTAAGAAAATCGGAGATTTGGGGTCACCACGACTCACCAATAACTGGCGTACCCGCCGCTTGTCCTATGGAATCGGTAAGAATTAGCAAGTATTTTCTTTCAATCAGCCAGCAATTTTCTTAAAAGTCCAATGATAAACCCTTAAAAAGGCGACATTGTCAAAATTTTCCGCCTGCGGCGCCAGCACCCATATTTCTTATTTTCGACTATTTCATAGCTCAAAAAAATCAGTCAGCGATTCTCTCACCAACTTGCGTA
>LGRX02004029.1:0-14887 GCA_001247695.2 Cymbomonas tetramitiformis | reverse complement strand
GTATCATGGACAATCAGGTGGATTACCTCTGGGATGAGCCACATAAGACATAAGCTATGGAAGTACTGCATATCTACCCTAAAGGCAGTAAGAAGATCTTCAGTTTCTCACGGAAGCATACCTATGCATCTAGTCACCCATTGACACCGGCTGGCTCAGATGGCGGACCTGACAGAGTATTCATTGATGGCACTCCCTTTGAGATCTGTATCCTGTTCAGGAACAAGAACACTCCTGTTCGGGTCAGTCCCTTTGTGGAGTTCCATGCAGTCATGGGTCACGGCTCTACGGGCAGTCTGCTCAGGCTCTACGACCTACCTGGCATTCAGCTCGGTCGGCCTCTGCTATCTAGGCGAGCTATTAATAGCAGCTATGCCGACCTGCTCTCAATTTTGTGCAGTATGCTGTATGTGTAAGCTGAAGCAGAAGCCCTGCGGCCACCATGACACCAGTTGAGATCAGCTACCATCCAGCCCGGCAGGGAAGAAGGCTTACCGTGAGAGGCCGGCCCGGGGCCGTTTGAAGTCAGCCCGGGCCGGTTGCGGGCCGCTCGATTGTTGGATGCGGGCCGTCTCTCAAGGGTCCCGATTATGAAGTTTTTCGTGAAAATTGTGCGATTTTCATGATCTTGCCATACTTGAAATTAAAATTTGCGGGCAAATTTGAAGATTGGCCGGGCTGGTCGAAAGTGGGCCAGTAAAAATTCCAAATGCGGGCCGCTTCGAAAAAAGAAGGCCTTTTTCTCTGCAGCCCGGCCAGAAGTGGGCTACTGACATGACCGGACCTATTACACCAGCTGATGGCTACAACGGCCACCTGTACCGATGTCAGTTCATCGACTAAGTCAGCAGATTCATATTTGTCTATACCTTCGTACAGAAATCAGAATACTACACCTGTCTGGTTCATTTCTACGGCAGTTTGCATGCAATGGGTTATGCACCACAGTCCATTACACTCCGTACAAACTGTGCTCCAGAGATGGGTGATCCTCAGTGTGTTGCTTTCTATCAGAAGCATCGACAGTGGCATAGTCATCTGTGTCATCACCGATACGGCTCGACTACTATGACTACTTCACTGTCATCAGCGCCATCTCCGCTATCGACTTCGGTAGTCAGACAATTCATTCTAGCATCTGTCATTTCCACACCTGACTTCCTAGGGACTGTCATCACATTCTTTCAGCGGAAGCTATATCACTTCGTATTATCTTGTGTATAGCTTCACCGTTTCACGGTTGACATATGCGAGCGTAGCACACCTGTTAGTAGTGCTTCACTGTGTGTGTTCTCACATATATATATAGCAAGGTTGGCGATCATATGGGAATTAGGCGATCAGATATTCAGATCGGAATTCAGGTTTCAGATTCAGATCATATCAGGTTTTTTTTTCTGATGGTTTCAGATGTTTCAGATGGTTTCAGATGGTTTCAGACGTGCTTCAGATAACGAGCCTTAATTATCAAACAAAATCAGACGACGCATCTTAATTATCAGACAAAATCAGACGACGGGGATAATTATTAGGGTTTATCAATTAGGACATCGCATATAACCATAAATACGGTTCCGGTAACTATTTCTCATTGACTCGTTTGTTTTAATTTCGGATATTCGGAAGGCCTAAAACCCTAAACACGAGAACCCTAAATCCCTAAACATGGGAACCCTACATCGTGGAACCCTAATAACCAAAACGCATCAAAGCTTAAAACCCTGAGCCGTGAAACCCTTAAACCCTAGATGTTATTCAAACCATAAACCCTAATATATATTAAACCATAACCGATGAAGGCCCTTTTTCCCATTTCATTTTATAACATCTTTATTATTATGCAATATCTGTTTTCATTATGAGTTTTTGAGATTTTGACTAAAAAAATCCTAAATAAATTATCGATGGATGTGTAAAGCCTAATGGTATCATTTGGTGCCACGTGCTAATGATACATTGCCCAAAACGCCTTCGGGGAGTCTTAATTTTGCCCAAAACACCCCCTGCACAAGGCCCCGTCGTATGAATATTCGTGTACAATCGGGGAGCATTTTTCAAATGTTTCAGACATTTCAGACGTTTCATATCAGATCATCAGACGTTTCAGATCTGAATTCAAATCTGAAATCATCTGATTGCCAACCTTGATATATAGTTTAGCGATATGTATATATATATGCACGCAGGCAAAGAAAGCCGTCCAGCGGCAGTCACAGGTTTCACAGTCAAAAATATGAGATACTAAAATAACTTAGGTGTTTTATTATCGGTCGGAACTGACGGCAGGCAAGATGCAAGTGACACCACAGGGCGAGGGGTGACACAGGAAGAGAGGATCACCCCGGTTTAGGGGGGAGTCTGTCTCTCCATGACACCCCTTGCTTGCCCGCCCATACACGCGGGGCGCGGGCGCGGGTGCTCGTACGCTGCGGTGAAATCTGGCCTTTTCCGATTTTCGCCCGTTTGGTGGGGCAGCTTGCGCCCCGCGTCCGGGGAGACATGTGGCGACATGGTAGGTGGTTGCGGCAGGGCTTTCACACTGAGAAGGAATCGTGGTAGAATGTGGTAAACTGGTGTTAAAATGTGGTAAACCGGTGGTAAACGGCGGTAAGCCCCTATGTGGGGTGGTAATCAGGTGGTAAACGTTAAAATATTTACAGAAAAAAATAACTGACGGTAAATCATTGGTAATTTGCGGTAACATAGGTTGAAGCATGGTAAAAGCCTGGTAATTTCAGAACGGAGCGTGGTAAACGATGATCTGGAATGGTAAATGGTCATGGCCTAATGGTAAATGGATATAAAACTTCGCAATGTAGTATAAATATAGAGACGGAGCTGGTAAACCGTGGTAAACGAGGATCCTGAATGGTAGATGTGCAATTCTCTGGTCGGTGGCCAAGGTAGAATTGACAGGAGTGGAGCGAGTGGCAAATGGCGGCCAGGTTGAGGTATATATGAACGCAGGCAGGGGTATACACCATCGTTCAGTAGATAGGTGGGATGCGTCACATACAGATCGTATCATACCTGTCTCGGCTAAACCAGTAGGGAGCCGAAAGGTAGCCGATTTTAGTGGCCACGCGCACCATAGCTGGTAAGAGATAGAGGTAACGTAGCCAAGAAACCAAGTTAGGTTCTTGAAGTTGAAGTTTTCAAAAAACAGTTAAACTGTAACAGTTTGGTTTTTTGTTTTTTTAATTTAAGTACCCCAAGCAAGAGAAAGAAAATGGCTGGTAAGTAGTTATACTTTTTTCTTGAATCACGCGGGTTACAGAAAGTTGTTCTGTTGCAATGCATGCAGAACAGTTAGTTTACTTTTAAAAGCGAGTACTGATACTTAAGAATGGAGAGTACCCGGACAGGATCAACGGGCGCTGCTGAACAAGGTGCACCTAAACGGGCAAGGACGGCCACGGTTGGCAGCGAGGCAGGCCAGGCCGCACTCGCTCCAAAGGTTACGTGCCCCATGCTTGTCGCTTGTGGATGTGCATGTTGGATAGGTTCGTGGCTTAATTAGTTAACCGCTGTTCGACTGAAAGAGCGGACGGCTCCTGAAAGTTTCTGCGTAAATAGGTGGTCAGCGAATATGTGGATACACACAGCCGGTGACTGCGCCCTGGTGCGGAATCACGTGCTTAGGAAAAGTCACCGGCTGTGCGTATCCACATGGTATGCAGGCCAGGCCGCACTCGCTCCAAAGGTTACGTGCCCCATGCTTGTCTCTTATGGATGTGCATGTTGGATAGGTTCGTGGCTTAATTAGTTAACCGCTGTTCGACTGAAAGAGCGGTCGGCTCCTGAAAGTTTCTGCGTAAATAGGTGGTCAGGGAATATGTGGATACACACAGCCGGTGACTGCGCCCTGGTGCGGAATCACGTGCTTAGGAAAAGTCACCGGCTGTGCGTATTCATTCAGGTATGCGGACTCCCCTGTTTTCCGGCATGCACGCTGTGGGATGCCACTGCTGTGGGAATATCCCATGGTTTCCGCAGTGGATTGAAACATGCTTTCGTGAACTGGTGCGCAGGCCTCCGAAGCTGCAACCGTGCAGAGAGGCGGCCTCCCCCCGGTCGCTGGAGGAGTGGTCGAGGAAAACCCGGTAAGACCGTGAACTTTTCCTTCCCCTCCCTCACCGTACGGGATCCCACCCGCCCGCCCTTCATCTAGTGAACGCAGCCGCCACTCCGCGGGTGCCTGGTCAGCAACCTGTCGGGCGACTGTTCATCTGCGGTTGCGAATCAGCGGCCAAGGGGTGAACAGCGAGTCATGGGTAAGATTATTTTTTTCCCCCCGCATATATATTTGTTTATTTCTTTGTAGAAAGGTGCATAGGGTGCACGCAAGAAACATAGGACCCAGGGACAAAGGGTGCGGGGAGGCTGCTCCGCTCCGCGCCGAATCAGGCGCGTGGCGCGTTCGGCGCTCTCCCCGGCGCTGTGCCTTATGCTGCTTCATCTGCGGTTGCGAATCAGCGGCCAAAGGGTGAGCAGCGGCGCTGCAGGTCGTGGGTGGGGAGGGATGCGCGAGGGTGCGCGTACGTAGATAGGTGCATAGTGTGCACGCAAGGACCATAGGACCCAGGGACCAAGGGTGCGGGGAGGCTGCTCCGCTCCGCGCCGAATCAGGCGCGTGGCGCGTGCGGCGCTCTCCCCGGCGCCGTGCCTTATGCTGCTTCATCTGCGGTTGCGAATCAGCGGCCAAAGGGTGAGCAGCGGCGCTGCAGGTCGTGGGTGGGGAGGGATGCGCGAGGGTGCGCGTACGGTAGATAGGGGTATAGTCTGCACGCAAGGACCATAGGACCCAGGGACAAAGGGTGCGGGGAGGCTGCTCCGCTCCGCGCCGAATCAGGCGCGTGGCGCGTGCGGCGCTCTCCCCGGCGCTGTGCCTTATGCTGCTTCATCTGCGGTTGCGAATCAGCAGCCAAAGGATGAGCAGCGGCGCTGCAGGTCGTGGGTGGGGAGGGATGCGCGAGGGTGCGCGTACGGTAGATAGGGGCATAGTCTGCATGCAAGGACCATATGACCCAGGGACAAAGGGTGCGGGGAGGGTGCTCCGCTCCGCGCCGAATCAGGCGCGTGGCGCGTGCGGCGCTCTCCCCGGCGCTGTGCCTTATGCTGCTTCATCTGCGGTTGCGAATCAGCGCCCAAAGGGTGAGCAGCGGCGCTGCGATTCGTGGGTGGGGAGGGATGCGCGAGGGTGCGCGTACGGTAGATAGGTGCATAGTCCGCACGCAAGGACCATAGGACCCAGGGACAAAGGGTGCGGGGAGGCTGCTCCGCTCCGCGCCGAATCAGGCGCGTGGCGCGTGCGGCGCTCTCCCCGGCGCTGTGCCTTATGCTGCTTCATCTGCGGTTGCGAATCAGCGGCCAAAGGGTGAGCAGCGGCGCTGCGAGTCGTGGATGGGGAGGGATGCGCGAGGGTGCGCGTACGGTAGATAGGTGCATAGTGTGCCCGCAAGGACCATAGGACCCAGGGACAAAGGGTGCGGGGAGGCTGCTCCGCTCCGCGCCGAATCAGGCGCGTGGCGCGTGCGGCGCTCTCCCCGGCGCTGTGCCTTATGCTGCTTCATCTGCGGTTGCGAATCAGCAGCCAAAGGGTGAGCAGCGGCGCTGCAGGTCGTGGGTGGGGAGGGATGCGCGAGGGTGCGCGTACGGTAGATAGGGGCATAGTCTGCACGCAAGGACCATAGGACCCAGGGACAAAGGGTGCGGGGAGGCTGCTCCGCTCCGCGCCGAATCAGGCGCGTGGCGCGTGCGGCGCTCTCCCGCGGCGCTGTGCCTTATGCTGCTTCATCTGCGGTTGCGAATCAGCGGCCAAAGGGTGAGCAGCGGCGCTGCGAGTCGTGGGTGGGGAGGGATGCGCGAGGGTGCGCGTACGGTAGATAGGTGCATAGTGTGCACGCAAGGACCATAGGACCCAGGGACAAAGGGTGCGGGGAGGCTGCTCCGCTCCGCGCCGAATCAGGCGCGTGGCGCGTGCGGCGCTCTCCCCGGCGCTGTGCCTTATGCTGCTTCATCTGCGGTTGCGAATCAGCGGCCAAAGGGTGAGCAGCGGCGCTGCGAGGTCGTGGGTGGGGAGGGATGCGCGAGGGTGCGCGTACGGTAGATAGGTGCATAGCGTGCACGCAAGGACCATAGGACCCAGGGACCAAGGGTGCGGGGAGGCTGCTCCGCTCCGCGCCGAATCAGGCGCGTGGCGCGTGCGGCGCTCTCCCCGGCGCCGTGCCTTATGCTGCTTCATCTGCGGTTGCGAATCAGCGGCCAAAGGGTGAGCAGCGGCGCTGCGAGTCGTGGGTGGGGAGGGATGCGCGAGGGTGCGCGTACGGTAGATAGGTGCATAGTCTGCACGCAAGGACCATAGGACCCAGGGACAAAGGGTGCGGGGAGGCTGCTCCGCTCCGCGCCGAATCAGGCGCGTGGCGCGTGCGGCGCTCTCCCCGGCGCCGTGCCTTATGCTGCTTCATCTGCGGTTGCGAATCAGCGGCCAAAGGGTGAACAGATAGTCATGGGTGGGACAGGCTTTGTGGAAGGCTGCCGCCGGACGGGCATATGACCAGGCGACCAGCGACGGCTGGCCATATGTAGGGTCTTACGTAGCGCGACTGCTGTATACATATCCGGCAGCTATTGGATGGACATGGTATGGTGCGGAAGTGTTGTCCGCCAAGTGGGTCAACGAGGTGGGCGGCGAAGTCGAGGAATACGAAGGTCCTTGGGTCACGGGTTACGTTCCGATTGTCACCTCGCCGCCGGGTAGGGGTATCAATTTTTATGTTTCTGAGCGACAGTTCATCCATCCCGGTGCCATTGACCACGGGTTCCCAGAAGTGCATCGGGTCACCGTGCCTGCAGAAGGGCAGCCCCGGCTGCTGTATAAAGTGCGATACCCTTGGGACGGGGATGAGGAGGAGCTGTGGCAGCATGAGGTGCTAGCTGGTGTCCTACACTTTTCGGTAGAGAAAGACCGTGGCTGCCGCATGGTGAAAACCAAGTAGTGGACAACTAGGCAACATATCCCAAATCTGCCGCATTGTAGGAACCCTTGCCTCCTCGAGGTGGGTCACGTGCCCATGCTGTAGGCAGAAGTGGTTCGAGTGAACCTCTTTTCAACATGTGTGTACATTATGTGAATAGTACATTATGTAAATGCTACCGAGTCTCCGCTTGCCTTTTGTTGTTAACTTAACTTTAAAAGTGATGATGTGGATGTTTTCGGTGTCCTTCAAAGTGTCTATCTGTGGTTGCGATCGTGGGTGGGGAGGGATGGGCGAGGGTGCGCGTACCGTAGAAAGGTGCATAGTGGGCATGCCGGGACCATAGGATCCAGGGACAAAGGGTGCGGGGAGGCTGCTCCGCTCCGCGCCGAATCAGGCGCGTGGCGCGTGCGACGTTCTTCCCGGCGCCGTGCCTTATGCTGCTTCATCTGCGGTTGCGAATCAGCGGCCAAAGGGTGAGCAGCGGCGCTGCGAGTCGTGGGTGGGGAGGGATGCGCGAGGGTGCGCGTACGGTAGATAGGTGCATAGTGGGCACGCAAGGACCATAGGACCCAGGGACAAAGGGTGCGGGGAGGCTGCTCCGCTCCGCGCCGAATCAGGCGCGTGGCGCGTGCGGCGCTCTCCCCGGCGCCGTGCCTTATGCTGCTTCATCTGCGGTTGCGAATCAGCGGCCAAAGGGTGAGCAGCGGCGCTGCGAGTGGTGGGTGGGGCGGGATGGGCGAGGGTGCGCATACGGTAGAAAGGTGCATCGCGTGCATGCAAGGACCAGAGGACCCAGGGACAAAGGTTGCGGGGAGGCTGCTCCGCTCCGCGCCGAATCAGGCGCGTGGGGCGTGCGGCGCTCTCCCCGGCGCCGTGCCTTATGCTGCTTCATCTGCGGTTGCGAATCAGCGGCCAAGTGGTGAACCGCGAGTCATGGGTGGGACAGGCTTTGTGGAAGGCTGCCGCCGGACGGGCATATGACCAGGCGACCAGCGACGGCTGGCCATATGTAGGGTCTTATGTAGCGCGACGGCTGTATCCATATCCGTCAGCTTATGGACGGACATGGTATGGTGCGCAAGTGTTGTCCGCCAAGTGGGTCAACGAGGTGGGCGGCGAAGTCGAGGAATACGAAGGTCCTTGGGTCACGGGTTACGTTCCGATCGTCACCTCGCCGCCGGGTAGGGGTATCGATTTTTATGTTTCTGAGCGACAGTTCATCCATCCCGGTGCCATTGACCACGGGTTCCCAGAAGTGCATCGGGTCACCGTGCCTGCAGAAGGGCAGCCCCGGCTGCTGTATAAAGTTCGATACCCTTGGGACGGGGACGAGGAGGAGCTGTGGCAGCATGAGGTGCTAGCTGGTGTCCTACACTTTTCGGCAGAGAAAGACCGTGGCTGCCGCATAGTGAAAACCAAGTAGTGGACAACTAGGCAAAAACATACCTCACCAACCGTAATTGATGAAGACACACGTTTATAACAGATGTATGCGTGCGTATTGTGTGTGCGTGTTGTGTAGAAATATACAAATAAATAATAATAATAAACAAGAACCATGGGCGCGGGGAGGCCGGTGTGCATGGTGGTACGGCGGCTGGTTATAGCAGGATGTTTAGGAGGAACTGCGTGACGTTATGGCAAATTGACCCTAGGTCACGGGCTTGCACAGGGAGATGCAATGGAGGAGGAGTACGCGTGGGAGGACGTCCTGAGAATCTTTTTCCCCAGATCCGAGGAGGCGTTCTGCATAGTGTGTTTAGAGGAAGTGGATCCGGAGGATGTAGTGGACTGCGGTGGCCTAGGATGCGAATGTAAAGAGAAATACATGCATATTTCGTGTTTTTCTTTGCTTGTAGAAACCCTTGCCTCCTCGAGGTGGGTGACGTGCCCATGCTGTAGGCAGAAGTGGTTTAAGTGAACCTCTTTTCAACATGTGTGTACATTATGTGAATAGTACATTATGTAAATGCTACCGAGTCTCCGCTGGCCTTTTGTTGTTAACTTACAACTTGTTATTTGTTCTTTAAAAGTGATCATGTGGATGTTTTCGGTGTCCTTCAAAGTGTCAACCTGTGGTTGCGATCGTCGCTGGGAGGGATGCGCGAGGGTGCGCGTACGGTAGATAGGTGCATAGTGTGCACGCAAGGACCATAGGACCCAGGGACGAAGGGTGCGGGGAGGCTGCTCCGCTCCGCGCCGAATCAGGCGCGTGGCGCGTGCGGCGCTCTCCCCGGCGCCGTGTTATAGGCTGCTTCATCTGCGGTTGCGAATCAGCGGCCAAAGGGTGAGCAGCGGCGCTGCGAGTCGTGGGTGGGGAGGGATGGGCGAGGGTGCGCGTACAGTAGACAGGTGCAGAGTGTGCACGCAAGGACCAGAGGACCCAGGGACAAAGGGTGCGGGGAGGCTGCGCGCGATGGGGGTTGTGATCCCTAGCGTTGAACGTGTATTTTGTGGTATGCGTGGCAGCATACATGGGTCAACACGGAGAACGGGGGCTCGCTGCCTGTGCGTATTGGATGGTCGGTGACGCTTCATGAAAGCCGGTTCGTACCGGCGCCCTGGATGATCCAAGCGAAAATTGTCGGATTCAACCCAGACCACGTATGGACCGCGGCGCCCACGGAACATGATGTTCCCGAAGGGACGTATGATGGAGAATTTGGAGAGCGGCCCCCAAACGGTTACGTGGTCGTGCGGCTGTACCACCCGCGAAGGGAGCATTGGCTGGAGTGGCAGGAGTATGCACAAATTGTGGAATCGGAGGCGGAGTGTCCGACACACACGGATCCGTCCGACGATGACGAGGAGTATGTTAGTGAAACTAGCGAAGAAGACACCAATTAACATGCTCGGCCTGTTTGCGTACTTAACGTAATGTAACGAGATGTAACAATATTGAGCATAAATCATCTTTGTGTGTAAAACGCGTGCGTGCGTGCGTGCGTGTGCGTGTGTGTATGAGACCGCCCTGGACGGCCTGCCCTGGTGGACCTCAAAAGTCATTATGATGCAATGTCGCAAGATCTGATTATGCATGTACCCGACGGTGCTGTGTGCATGCACGGGGTGGGGACCGATTGGATCGGGGAGGCTGCTCCGCTCCGCGCCGAATCAGGCGCGTGGCGCGTGTGGCGCTCTCCCCGGCGCCGTGCCTTATGCTGCTTCATCTGCGGTTGCGAATCAGCGGCCAAAGGGTGAGCAGCGGCGCTTAAAATCGTGGGTGGGATGGGTTGGGGTATCCCGGGTGGGTCGGTGCGGGGCGCACTATGTTGGCCAGGTATCAATGGCGTGCTCTGTCATGGACGGCCATCCACATGCGGATACGCCATGTAGGGTTCTTCACGTGCAGGCGGGGCTACCCGAAGATCTGGAGGGGCTAGGCGTGCACGTGGTGCCCCCTCCCATATCCTGCGGGTCCAACGGGGACTGCGTATTGGTTGACCTGGAGAAGGCGTGCCTGCTTGTCTGGGCCGCATGCTGTATGGTCACCCTTCGTATGGTGCAGAACCAGTGCGAAAGACACGGGCGCACGATTCAGGAGCTGGTGAACTTTGTGGATATCTGGACGGCGGCTAGGGAAGAAATGGAATCCCCATCACCGGCTGATTCAGCGATGATGACTAAACGGTGTGAAGCTGTCGCGCTGGGGAACCGTGAGGAGAACGTCAAAAGCTCCTGGGAACGGGTACAGTCTTTTTGCAAGCTCCATCGCATCGCCGTGGTGAAGGGGTTGACCCCACGGCACTGGGCGATGCGTTGCAGCTGCGCATACGTTTATGCCACCAGAAGATTGAAGACTGTAAGGCGGAGTGCGCGCGGATCTCCGAAACGTTAGTGTGCGTGAAGGATTGTCCCCGCTGTACATCGCTTCGCACAAAAGCTACAGGCTCTGCGTTTGCGAATTTTCTGACGCCCTCTTCCCTGTTCAGCACGCGTGATTGGGACCCGCGGGACGAGCGGGACGAGCGGTGTCTCCGACCAGGGGCCAGGTATTCCGTGAAGGTGGACTGGGAGCGCGCGAAAGCGGAATATCCGGGGATCTGGGGGAAGGTGCTTGAGCATCATCACGCCAGCATGCAGCAGGCGGTCCGGGTGTCAGGGGTTGGCCAGTTCTTGCCAAAACCAGCTGTCCTCCTGCGCAACCTGGGGAGCTGGGTGCAGTTGTGGCACACTGACCTCTTGCTGCGGAGCGGCGAGGAGGCAGTTTTCCCTACCCAGTTTTCCTCCGGGATGTTCCTTGACGAGCAGAGCTACACGGAACTCCTGCCTGATTCGGTAGATGGAAGGCATTGGCAGCGGTGCGAGGACGGCGCGTTCCACTTCACACTCGAGCACGCAGCGTCCGGCTTTCCGTCAGCCACGCCGTTAAGGCGCGTCCGTTTTGCTGGCCCGCCGGGCAGCGTCATTGTTTGGCCGGGGGACAGAACTGTGCATCGGGGGCTTTGCCCGGTTGGGGAGGTGCCTGGTGCGGGTCGCGGCCTGCGTACCGCGGCCACGATGTCCGCAATTCTCTACGGCGCCATCAGCACAGAGCCCGGAGTCCCCGCCACGCACGACGAAATCCGCGCCGAGCCGCTGGGAACGTTGTCCCAGTATGGGATGCCATGGCACTTGCAATGCCTTGCTTGCGGCGACGCAATACGGTTTGGAGGGAGCTACGGGAGCCTGCCTGAAGTATGGAGTTGCGATCTATGTGTGAAGGCGGGTCGGCGGTGTGACCCGTTGCGGGGAGCTAGCCTCCAGCAACCCGGTCTGGTGATGTGTGGCCCATGCTACGACTGGCGCAACCAGCATGCGGTTGGGGCGCCCCGAGTGGTGCACGCTTTGCACCGCTCCAGCACATGTCCCAACTTCGAAAACATGGAAGGCTGGTCAAAGATGCCCCCCCCGGAGGCGCGGCTGCACGCCACTCTCAAGATGTCCGACCTCGTCCTAGCCTGGGAAGTGCTGGAAGCCTTCGTTGGGAAGAAAGCGTGGGATGCGAGGCCGGAGGCAGAGAAGGAGGAGCTTGCCCGCATCAGGTGGATGGATGGTCAGGCAGATCCTCCGCGTGTCCCTGCACGCGTGGGACCGGTGACATTCGATGGGTCCGTAGACACACAGCGGACGGATACCTGTCTTCTCTACCAGCGGATGGGTGTACATTGCCCCGGACTGCGCAGTGTGGTGTTTGGAATCCTGAAGGCGTGCAGGGCCTCAAACCTACCAAAGGTTTCGGATGGTGCGATCCCCACCAGGAACGCGGGGCACCTCTTCCATTCATCTGGTGGTGCGGTGAAGGTGAA
The DNA here is from genome assembly GCA_001247695.2 of Cymbomonas tetramitiformis. Classification (NCBI taxonomy): domain Eukaryota; kingdom Viridiplantae; phylum Chlorophyta; class Pyramimonadophyceae; order Pyramimonadales; family Pyramimonadaceae; genus Cymbomonas; species Cymbomonas tetramitiformis. The sequence goes on along the minus strand of LGRX02004029.1, from coordinate 2,619 downwards.
TAACCAGCTGGCAGCCGTACTTGCCGACCGAGGCAGGTTGACCATGGAGTTCGCGCTGGGCGTGGCTGTGAAGCTCACGCACAACTTCAACGGCGAGTTCCCGAACTTCAGTGGGCGGGAAGATGCAAAAAAGGGGGGTCCCCAACGCAGTTTGCTGGTCCGCTGTGACTGCTCACAGCAGGAGGGGGGTGACGAAGAATCTCCCGCGGTGTGGGATGGACGCTGGGAAGCGCGACCGACGGCCGCGTGCCGAAATGCTGAGGGGTCGCGATTGGCGCAGCCCGTGTGTACTCCCTGCATGGATCCCGATCGCACAGGCGCAGATGACGCAGCGACAGCTACCAGCCCCACTGGTACCGCAGTGGCGCAGTGGCGCAGCCGTGCGTGTGGCCCTCTCCCCAGACGCCAACGGCTACTGCGGACTCGGCCGCTGCGGAACCCATGCACACCCAGGCCGACCCCAACGCAGCGACACCTACCAGCCCAGGTGTGTGCAACCTCGCTCAGTCCGCTGACGCTGTGCAGTTCAGACACCCTAGGTGTATTGCGCTTGAAATGAGGGGTACGTGGGTGGTGGGATCGCACAGGCGCAGATGACGCAGCGACAGCTACCAGCCCCACTGGTACCGCAGAGGAGGAGGAGGAGGTGTGGCCCTCTCCCCAGACGCCAACGGCTACTGCGGACTCGGCCGCTGCGGAACCCATGGACTTCCGGGCCGTCCCCAACGCAGCGGCACCTACCAGCCCAGGTGTGTGCAACCTCCCTCAGTCCGCTGACGCTGTGCAGTTCGGACACCCTAGGTGTATTTCGCTTGAAATGAGGGGTACGTGGGTGGTGGGATCGCACAGGCGCAGATGACGCACCGACAGCTACCGGCCCAGGTGTGGTGAGAATGGCTGAGGCAAACGCGATTGACCCGACTCGCGCTCAGCGAGTACCGTTCTACGACGCCAACAACAATCATCTGCTCACCAGGGACCACAGAGGACATATCATCGACAGCGCCATTGACTGCAGCTTCGGATCCCTTACTGAGGCAGGCGCGTGTCAGCCAGCACACCGGAGGCTGCTGGTGGACGTGCAGGCACCTCCTACAGGTGAATTAGTGACTATGGCGCACGTCCAGGCGTACCTGCGGACTGCGGGGCTACGAGTCGAAGACGTGGCAGGCGACGGCAACTGTTGGCTCCACTGCGTTGGCTGGCACCTGCCACAAGAGGAGGGTGCTAAGCTGTTGACTGGGGGTGGTCATGTGCGTGTCCAAAACTGTCGGCTAGCCATACAAGCGTTCTACGAGATGCATCCGGAGTATTACCACTTTGACATGGCGGAAAAGCGGGCCCAGCCAACTGCAAATGGACATGGCAAACAAGTCTCCCTGACCAAAATCCTAGCGCAGAAACAACAGTATGACGAACCCGAGTTCTGGCACATCATCGCCAACATGACGGCCCGCGTCATACAGCTGTACATCAGCTGGCCGCTGGTGGACGGGCCTGGCTGGGTTGGCTCGGCTCCAACTCCGGAGGAATTCCCCAACAACGCGCCCTTCGCCATGGAGTTCATCTGCCCCCACGAGAGTGTGGTGTTGACTAGCCACGAACCTCTACGGCTGTGGAAGCTGTTGCAGCATCCCTATTGCGCGGGGCATTACATGCGCATCCTGCGGGATGATGAATAGGGTGTTAGTAGGCGCATCAGGGGAAAGGGCGTGGCGCAGCCCCCTAGCAGTGACATTCGAACTTATTTTAATGCAGATTGCAAACCGCCCCATAGATACACTGCGTTAAGAATGCACCCTAAGGGGTAGGCCGCACGCTATAGTACAGGTTGCTCAGGAGACCGCACGCAGTACCCATTTGTGCGGGAAGTCCGTGGAAGCTGGGAGTACGAATCCTGTGGTGTATTTCCTGGACCAAGGGTGCGGGGAGGCTGCTCCGCTCCGCGCCGAATCAGGCGCGTGGCGCGTGCGGCGCTCTCCCCGGCGCCGTGCCCTATGCCGCCTCATCTGCGGTTGCGAATCAGCGGCCACAGGGTGAGCAGCGGCGCTGCGAGTGGTGGGTGGGGAGGGATGGGCGAGGGTGCGTGTATTTCCTGCCTGCTTCACCGCCTACCCAGTTGACAGTTGCAGGTACCAACAGGTCATGCTTGTTTGTATCACGTACGCTTGCGTAACGTTCGTCATGCGCATGTGCAGGGGGGACAGGCACGAAGACGAAGCGACCCCGTCTGGCCGCCTGCGATACCCATGACGTCGGCTAAACGGCCAGCTCCGGTGGGGCTCCTTGAACAGTTCAACGACCTGGCGCCGAAGATACACGCCGGTATAAGCCCTACGTCGGGCATGCACGCTTCACCCGGCGGGGAAGGATGGCTTCAGGGGAACTTCGACATTCTCCTTGAGAACGTGTTTAACAAGTGCGTGGCTTTCCAGCTGCTGGCTCCTCTGAGCCAGGAGCACACTGTGGCCAAGGGCAAATGCAGCCAGTGGATAAAGCAGAAGTTGCGCAATATCAACAGGAGGTTTCAAACGCAGTGTGTGTCACCTGATAACTGCCGGGAGAATGTCCTCGGCGAGGCAGAACTATGCACCGCTTGTGCGCCAAAGGTAACGGCAA
>LGRX02004028.1:6527-40409 GCA_001247695.2 Cymbomonas tetramitiformis | reverse complement strand
GGAGCCACTCGAGGCGAAGACCTTGGATATGGTGGGCAGCGCGACCACTCTGAGGAGCCACTCGAGGCGAAGACCTTGGATATGGTGGGCAGCGCGACCACTCTGAGGAGCCACTCGAGGCGAAGACCTTGGATATGGTGGGCAGTGCGACCACTCTAGGGGGCCACTCGGGGCGAAGACCTTGGATATGGTGGGCAGCGCGACCAGTCAGAGCTGATTTATCCAGGGAAAGGCGTCCGGGGCATCCGGTGAGCTGAACGATCTGCTGGGCGACATGGTGTGGACAAGCATTTTGGAATTCTATACAGGGTATTTTGCAAAAGTAAGCGTAAACTTTCATTCTCAAAAAATATATCAGTTCGCAGCTCGAAACGCCACGAACATTAGCGCCCAATCATTACTGATTGGGCAGTCTAAGCGAAAGTTCACTAATTAGAGTATGACGTGGCACTGTCGAGTTCATAACGACTGCAGTGACACGTCTGCGATGGGCCGGTGAACTATTACACACTGTGTCTTGCCGATGGTCATCATATGATCCAACGGCCACGATTAGTTCAGCAGATCTACAGCTCTAGATCTAAGGGTTTCATAGGGTTTCTTTAGGGTTCCTTCAGGGTTTGAGCATCCTGACTACTGTGCAAGGCCTAGACAGTCATGCTTTACATCAAACTGATCAGCAGACACTGCAGATTCCAATACCCCTTCTAAAGGGTGACTGTCTAGTTGTCCTACTGCCAGTTCTTGGGAATGGTGCCCCTTCAGTCAGCAATGCCCAGTTCTTGGGATGGTGCCCCTTCAGCTCCAGTTTGTGGGGATGGTGCCCCTTCAGTCTTCATTGGTCTCCACGAGGCAGGTTCATGACACCCAGTCGCTCTCTGTGTACACGAAATATAGGGAGTGCCAGAGGTTTGGTCATGATGTCAGAGGTGTTGTCATCAGTCCCAGTGTACACCGCCTCTGTGTCCTTGGCCTTGACCAGCTCCCTGATGTACATGTTCCTCACTTCAATGTGCTTGGACCGGGAGTTGTTCACGTAGTCAGTGGCCAGGTGGATAGCTCCCAGGTTGTCACAGTACATAGGCACTGGTCTGCATATGTCCACCAGTGAGTCCAGCACGTTGAGGACATACTTCACCTCCCGAGCTCCCTCTGACATGGCTATGATCTCGGCCTTAGTAGTAGACAGGGACACACACACTTCTGGATCATAGACGAGAATATAACCAGACTCCCACAGAGGAAGACAGCGATACCAGAAGTACTTCTTCTGGTTACTTTGCACCCTGCATAGTCAGCATCGGTGTAGATGGAGAGAGGCAACGGTCTGCTTGGTCCAGTGCCACACCCCCCAGGCACTGAAGCAGTGCGCAACACCAGCTCGTACTCCCTGGTGCCCATCAGATATCTGACCACCTGCTTCAGGGCCACAAAGTGCTCTGGACCATATGTGGCGCAGAACCTTGTCATTGGTGGCCACCAGGTAGTCGTCCACGTAGGCCAGAATGATGACCTGGAGAGCGGCGTCCCGGATGAAGTACAGACATGGCTCCACGTCGCTCCTTTGCATCCTGGAGTCATAGCCCATGATGAAGGCATCGGAGGTGTCAAACCACTCTCTGCCAGCCTGCCTCAGTCCATATACTGCCTTGAGCAGCTTGGCACACTTGTGCCCCCCATAGACTAGTCCTCGGGGAAGGCGAACATACAGGTCCTCCTCAAGCACCGAGTTCAGGAAGGCAGTGTCCACATCCATGTGATAAACCACCAGGCCAAGGTTCAGGGCTAGGGTGATAACAATCCTGACGGATGACAGTTGTGTGCACGGCGCAAAAGCGTCATAATAGTCCACCCCATACTCCTGTTTATTCCCCCACACACATATCCGGCTCTTCGTCTTTAGGAGTTGCCTGTTTTTGTCCAGCTTGACCTTGAGGACCAGAGACATTTCCAGCAACTTTACCCCAACAGGTACTTCCTCCTCGTCCATCATCAGTAAGGCCTTCTTGATCTGCACCAGTGCCTCCAGCTCATCTTGAATAGAGTTGAGCCACTCAGTACAGTCAGGTGAATTCAGGACCTGTGAGTGACTTTTTGGCTCAGTAACTCCCTCAGGCAGTAGGGAGCTCTGCGCAGTGGGGGTCTCTGCAGCCTGAACACCCAGGCATGTGTGTGCAGGTGGAAATCGCACGTCTCCAGCAGGTAGGTCCATGATGGTGAAGTTTGTAGGAATTCGAGAGCTTCGTTTACACAAAAGCGAGCGTAAACTTTCATTCTCAAAAGATATACCCGTTCGCAGCACGAAATGCCACGAACATTACCAGTTCACAGCACGAAACGCCACGAACATTAGCGCGCCATCATTACTGATTGGGCGGTCTATGTGAAAGTTCACTAATTAGAGCTGGCGTGTCACTGTCGAGTTCATAACGACTGCAGTGACACGCCTGCGATGGTCCGATGAACTCTCCGGCCCAGTGTCATAAACTGGGCCGCGATCTATCACATACTGAGTGTTATCGATGGTCATCATGTGATCCAACGGTCACGATTAGTTTAGCAGATCTACAGATCTAGATCTAAGGGTTTCACAGGGTTTCTTTAGGGTTCCTTCAGGGTTTGAGCACCCTGACTGCCACACAATGTCTAGACAGTCATGCTTTACACCAAACTGATCAGCAGTCACTTGCAGATTCCAATACCCCTTCTAAAGGGTGACTGTCTAGCTATCCTACTGCCAGTTCTTAGGAATGGTGCCCCTTCAGTCAGCAATACCTAGTTCTTGGGATGGTGCCCCTTCAGTCAGCAATACCCAGTTCTTGGGATGGTGCCCCTCCAGCTCCAGTTTATGGGGATGGTGCCCCTCCAGCTCCAGTTTATGGGGATGGTGCCCCTTCAATCTTCATTTGATCATCACGGGATAGGTTGTCAAGATATCCACTCGTAGTCCAAGATAAAGCTCAGGATGTCTAGATAGTCCAAGCTGACAAGCCTCGGGATCATCATCCTTATGCGAGTCGGAGCCCGAGTCCAGATCGGGGATGGAGTCATCAAAGTTGTCATCAAAGTTGTCACCAAAGTGGTTACCATCATCATCCTCGGTGAACACCTTCATAGAGTCGAAGATGTGCTTGGTGGCGCCACAATCCAGAACAGCGCTCTTGTCTATAGTGGAGCGGAGCGCAACCCGCAGGTCAGGATCCACCACCCCTCCGGCCACCTTAGCACAGCGAGCAGTAGCATCAGTAGGCACCGCCAACACTCTCTCCAGCACTGAATAGTCGTTGGAGAGGGTGAGTCCAGAGGATGGAGGGTCCACCAAGTCAGATTTACCAGAGTCACCCCCAAAGACCAGATGCACCGGAGTCACGGTGTCCTCCAGGCCAGAAATAAAATGTGGTAGGTCGTCAGAGAAGCTGGCAACCACACTGTCCTCTACCAGCTCAGAGATTGCAAATAGAGCCTCGCCAGTATCATCCACACCAGGGTGCTGCTCACGACGGTCCTCCACGATTCCAGCACCCGTCTCCATTGCTGCTGCAGAAGTCGCGATGACGTTGTCGTAGTGGTCACATACCGCGTCGTTCAGCTTCTGGAACGACGGCAGCTCGTCCCCAGAGAACATAGTGCGAATATGCACATACGCCGGGTTCAAGGAGTTCAGTACCATAGCCACAAACACTGCCTCCAGGCTGGCGACATGAAATTTCTCACCGTTCGGCAGGAATTTGCTCGTGCACGCATATTCCTCCACTCTGTCGAGAACCTGCCTCGCATTCAGAAAGCCCGGCAGTGGGGGAGCGAGCGTCGCAAACCTCTTCGTGTCATCAAGCAGAGTCTTGACCTGCCCCACAAAGTACGCAGAACCCGTGCTCCGACGCATTTTAATCAGCTGCCGCCAGGCTAAGACACCGTCCGCCTCAGCGCTGTACGTTTGAACAACCGCGTTCGCCGTCTTGGAAGTCACGGCCGATAGAAAGTCGTGAAACAACTGATTCGCTGCCACCGAGAACTGCTCGTCCTTCTTGATGTCCTCCAAGTCGCGCGCGTCCGATAAGAGCAACGCCAGTGCCCGATGACGCAAACACGGCACAATTTTACCCCGGAACTCCAGCCACTTGCTGTCATTTTCTGCGTCCTGACCAGAATAAAGTTGGTCAGACTTGAACCCCTTCAACATATCCGTCAGAAGAGGCAAAGGTACGCCCACGGTACCACTCGCAACGCGAGACTTAACACTGGAACCAGACATACCGGATTCTGCGGCCTCAGGAGACGCAATGGCATTTCCTGTCCCCGCATTCTGATTCGCAGCCAACTGGGGCACTGCTTGTGCCAGGACTCGAACCATTTTCATAAGCTCATCTAAACGCGCGTCTTGCTGCGAAAATAGCTGTTGCTGCCTCTCATCGATAAGAGTAGTCAGCGCTGCAGAGTCCTCCCCTACTGAAAGTCCATCAGGCTTCCTTTCCTCCGAAAGTTCGCCATAAGTAGGTTCCACACCCAGACCTGGCGGGGACCTCTCTACAACTTTGGCCTTGTCTTGTCTCTTACTCATTTCCGAATACGCGCAGCAAAATTTTGCGTGATACGACCGTAGGTTAACACTTACACTGTAAGTGGGCCCATAACCTGTAGGAATTCGAGAGCTTCGTTTACACAAAAGCGAGCGTAAACTTTCATTCTCAAAAGATATACCAGTTCGCAGCACGAAATGCCACGAACATTACCAGTTCACAGCACGAAACGCCACGAACATTAGCGCGCCATCATTACTGATTGGGCGGTCTATGTGAAAGTTCACTAATTAGAGCTGGCGTGTCACTGTCGAGTTCATAACGACTGCAGTGACACGCCTGCGATGGTCCGATGAACTATCCGGCCCAGTGTCATAAACTGGGCCGCGATCTATCACATACTGAGTGTTATCGATGGTCATCATGTGATCCAACGGTCACGATTAGTTCAGCAGATCTACAGATCTAGATCTAAGGGTTTCACAGGGTTTCTTTAGGGTTCCTTCAGGGTTTGAGCACCCTGACTGCCACACAATGTCTAGACAGTCATGCTTTACACCAAACTGATCAGCAGTCACTTGCAGATTCCAATAAAGTTGGTGAGGAGGACCACGCAGTAAGGCTGAGCATGAGGTGCAATAGCGCGTCCACAAATCATGGCCTCCTCAGAGTCCCCCTTCCCAGTGACACGACGTACCTCAGTGAACAGTGGATAGTGAGCATTGATACTCCCATATGAAGGGCAATCCCTCAATAGTGACAGGCGATCACTGCCTGGCTTGAGATATGAGCTCAAGCTCACCCAACACACATCATCAGAGGTTTCCACCTTTACCACAACCACAATCTCATCACTATCTTCAGGTAAGTACACACCCTGCTCCAATACAGCAGTCTCCAATAGTGCAGGCGGTGGATCTTTGTAGGGCGCATCCAGAGTGGTGACCATGAAGTTGGTCTTGAGAGGGGTCACCGCAGACGGATCCCACGTGGTCACCACCTTGCCCAGCTTGTCCAGCCTCTCAGAGAAAGTGACCATACCAGAGTTGACCACCTTCCCAGACTCATGATCATACAGGAGATAGGCAGATGATACCTCAGAGTGTCCCACATATCTGAGTTCACGTGCCCGGTTGCTGAGCTTATGTTCACGAATCGTGGGGTCAATAAAGGGGTAGGCCATGCACCCAAATACTCGCAGCTGGGACAAGTCCGCATGCTTCTTCCTGATGAGGTAGTAGGCTGAAGTCCACCCCAGAGATTTTCGGAATACACGGTTAAGGATGTACACCGCATGGCGGGTGGCTAGGGGCCACATGTCCACACCAAATCCAGAAGTCAGTAGGAGGGCTCTGGCCATAGCTTGTACATCTCGGTGTGACCTCTCTACCCTTGCCTGGTTCTCATGCAGGTATGGGGAGCCATGCCTTTGCTCAATACCATGCTCCTCACAAAATGCTGCAGTTTGCCCAGCGATCATGGTACTGTCACCGCCAGTGTGGAGCACCATGTGGTACTCGCTGGACAGGTTCATGGTGCTTCTCAGGCGCTTCACCTCCTCCAGGTATAGCTTGAAGGCCTTGAGATAGTCAGACTTGAGCTTGAGAAAGAATATGCATATCCAGGTAGTGGAGTCATCAACAAACAGCACGAACCATCTGTACCCCCCAGCACTGGTCCTGAATGGTCCACATGTGTCTGACCATACAAGATTGCCCAGCTCCTTGGATAGCTCTCTCCCAGTGGGTTTCACAGAGGGCCTGATGGCCTTGGTCAGCCTACAGGCAATGCACCGCTCGGGGCAGTGCTGTACCGGGCTGCCAGAGTATTGTGACTCACTGATACTCATAGGAATATTCTGAGCGAACATGTGATCAACAGACTTGTCACCAATGTGACCCAGCCTCACATGTTGTAGCAACTTGATGTCAAGCTGCTCTGTAGTGTGCGAGTCCTTGAACAAAACCACCACTGGCCACTTGGTGTCCTCAATCCACACACGATCTTCGCCACAGGGTTCCAGATTGGCCACGTTGTAGCATGACTCCCTCGGTGCGGAGAAGATCTTAGCACCAGCAGGGTATTCATGAATAATATCAAAGCGAGAGATCAAGCTCCACCAGCTCGCTGTGACCCATTTAGGCAATATAAACATAAATTTGGTGTTGGAAGGGTCTCTGTCAAAGTCAGTGAGGGCCTTCTGGAGACACTGTAGGATGATATCATGGTCGAATGGCGGGTTCCCATAGCAATGCCTGCCAGCCCAATCCTTACCAAAACATGTGTCAGTAATGGTACAGTAGTCATCCAGGATGTGGTTGTCATCAGAGGAAAATAGTTCCAGGAGGAAAGGGCCATGAGTGGTGAAGTGAGGCTTGGTGTCCTCAAATTTCCAGTCAGAGCGGTCTCGTTGATCATCAGTATGTTTGGCAGCACAGGCTAGATGGGTGTCCAAAGTCTCATATGTGTCCTCATGCATAATGTACTGGTTGCCAACTCTGGCAAAGGAGAACACCACCCCCCCTTTGGACACAGTTCTGGCCCCAAAGTCCACAAGAAAACCTGCATCCTCGAGCGCCACCACCGATAAGAGGTTGAAGGGCTGTCCAGGTATGCAGTGTGTGCCAAGGAGCTGTAGCCCAATCATGCGCCCAGACTTCACATCCTTCTTGGCAAAGGTCACCGAGCCACTGCCGGAGGAGCTCACAGACTGACTCTACACCACACTGAAGGTCTCACAGGCTGCAGTGTCATAGTCCGCATTGAACACCCGGACAGAGTTGAAGATGTGCTTGGTGGCGCCACTGTCGATAACAGCACTCTTGTCCACAGCGGACCGAGTGCTACCTCTGCCAGCACTCGCACCACATGCCACCTGAGCATGGCCAGCATCAGGGGCACAATACACACCAGATGCCCAAGCATCACAAGGCACCCAAGCACCCTCACCACATGGGTCAGAGTCCTAGTCCAAGTCCGCGACGAGGTCATCACAGGCATCATCGCAGTGGCCCTCACAGTGGTCCTCATAGTAGCCACTGGGGACCAGAGTCACAGAACAGAAGCTGATCTTGCGAGGTGGAGAAAGCAGTCCAGAGGCCCAATCATCAGAGAGGTTGTAACCCACTCCTTCAACGGGCTGCCCAAGGCTCATGTCCTCCTCCTCCTCGTCAGAGTGCCCAAGGTACATATCCTCCTCTTCCTCGTCAGAGTCAGAGGCATCCTCCAGGTCTGGCAGAGAATCATCATCACCCGAGTCAGAGTCCGAACCCGAAGCAAGGTCGGGGACCATACAACCAGAGTCGCTGTCAGCTCGCCCAGAGATAGAGAGAAGATCAGGCATGTAGCTGTGCACCATTGGATAATGCAAATAGGAACCTGGGTCCGCAAGAAGCCGATCATAATCAGGGGAACCCAGCACGGTGACAGATCCAGAATCACCCTCAACTGGCTGCCCAAGGTGCATGTCTTCCTCATCCTCGTCAGAGTCAGAGGCATCCTCCAGGTCTGGCATCGAGGTATCATCATCCGAGCCAGGATCCGAGTACTCAGGCCAGGCACTGGTGCCCCATCCCTCACCGAGGAACAGCATGCCTCCAAAGTCCTCCACTGCCTGTATCAGGGCCCTGGTGCCCCCCCCAAGCTCAGACGCCCAGCTGTGCAGGGCCACCAGCGAGGTGCGCACCATGACAGACTCCAGCTTCAGCAATATGTCCATGTCATCCGTGGCCTGCCTGATGACATGGAGCTGGGAGAAGATCTTCCTGGCACTGACAGTGTGCCCAACACCACGAGGAAGAGCAGTACCCTCGTACATGTCAAGTATGTGGTGAGCACGAAGGAATATCTCCACCGACCCGGCCATCATGATAGAGTGCCACTGTTGCAATCCAGGCTTGAACCATAACTGCCTCGGGGATATCTGGAAAGTGTCACCCAAGTGCTGATCACGTCCATCATCCCACTGGGCTTGTGTCCTCTTCAGGCGAGCCTTGTCAGGGAAGAAGGCAGTGAGGACATCAATGTAGACCCACGAGTCATAAATAGGTACAAACTTGGTGCGGCGACGACGGCTGAGCACAGGAGAATGCTTGTTGGGAACGTAGCAGTGGTGCTTCTTCTTGGTCCTGCGAGGAGGGCGCCTCGCTGAAGACAATTCCACACGAGGTGCACACACAGTGCCCTCATTGTCCCCAGTGTACTCACCAGCAGTGTGGGATACAACAACCTCAGGCTCGCCCACCTCCGTCAGGACAGAGTAGTAATTGAATACCGGGAGCACAGAGGACTGGGACTCCACAGGTACAGAGCCCCGACCAGATATCCAGGGCTTGCACGGGGCCGAGCTGGAAGGCAGTGACCCAGAGACGTTGAGATTACCAGCCTCAGCTGGCCCTGAGCTCAGGGCAGATTGTGTACCGTCCGGTAATGATGACTCCACCAGTACAGAGCTCCGACCACACGTCGATAGCTGGCCCGGGGCCGGGCAAAGGGTCAGCGAGCCAGAGATGCTAGAATGACCAGATTCCAATAGTCCAGAGCCCAAGGAACTGGCATATATATCTTCACCGGTCTCGTCCAGACCAGGGTGCAAGTCAGATGGACCAGCCTCCCGAATGGCAAAAAGGGCCTCACCACTCTCTTCCAGTCCAGGATGAAGTTCAGATTGCCCAGCTGCAGCACCAAGATGTTCACCAGGCTTCGGTAAGCTACCATGCCTCTCATAGTCCGCCACCCTCTTGAGAATTGCCGCCTTGGTAGTCGGGGAAGCCTTCTTGAAGAACGCTTCCCGCTTCTCGACGTTCTTGATGAAACAGTCCTTAGCAGGGTGCCCACGCCTGTGACAGACATGGCACGGGACTTTGACAGCCAGTCGCAGCCGCTTCGCCTCCTCCTGCTTACGCCTGTCGTCAGCAATAGCACCAGCAGCCTCAGATTCAGTGTCCAGCGCGTGGGCAGTTTGCGCCACAGCAGCACGCGGGGAGAGTATGGTGTCGTAGTGAGATGTGACTTGGTCCGACAGCACACTCGCGGTAGGCAGGGTCTCAGACATGAATTTGGCCTTGAGGAGCATATAGTCGGGGTGCAGCCGCACAATAGCCATGGCAGAAAATATGGTCTCAACCGTCTCCATACACAGAGGCTTGCCAGAAGGAGTAACGTGCGCGTTCGCGGAGTACTCGCGTACACGCCGAAGAGTCTCCTTCGACTCCAGAAACGTTGGAAGAGGAGGGGCAAGTCTCGAGAGTTGATTCGGTAGCGACAGCAGTTTATCCACTTGGGTGATGAAGTAGACGACGCTGGTGTTGCGTCGCAATTTGGATAGCTCAAGCCAGGCTCCGTGACCGTCAGAATGTTGTTCGTAGCTGCGAACGACAGCGTTCGCAGTGCCAGTGGTAACACGGCAGAGGAAGTCATAAAACAGCTGATTCGCTTCCTCAAGATAGGAGTCATACCCCCTCACCATATGGAGCGGAGTAGATTCCGAGAGCAGTAGCGCAAGAGAAGGGTGGCGCAAAGAGGGCCGAATTTTCGCAAGCCACTCGTCCCAAATTCCTTCCTGGTCAGTTTCCTTGCCAGAAAAGTACGAGTCCGCGGAAAGCCCCTTAGTCATATCAGAAAGAATTGGTAAAGGACGTCGCCCACCAGCGGGCGACGAATTGAGATGTTGGTCCACAGGGACAGTGGCGCGGGGAACTGTCTGATTAAGGCTGCGAAACTCGTAGAGCTGAGAACTCAAGCCTTTCACCATTTCCGTAAGCGCCGAGATTTGCTCCTGCTGACCACTCAGCGCAATATCCCGCAAAGACGACTCGCCAGGCTTCTCCTCATATGCTGGCGCGCCACCAGGAGGTGACGGTGTCGTCGCTTGACTATAGCTCTTACCCTTAACCATAATGAATTCTCTTACGCGCAGCGGAAAATTTGCGTGATAAACAAAATGGAACTCACTTACAAATCGTAAGTGGGCCCATAACCTTTTGGAATTCTATACAGGGTAATTTGCAAAAGCAAGAGTAAACTTTCATTCTCAAAAGATATATCAGTTCGCAGCTCGAAACGCCACGAACATTAGCGCCCAATCATTACTGATTGGGCAGTCTAAGCGAAAGTTCACTAATTAGAGTATGACGTGTCACTGTCGAGTTCATAACGACTGCAGTGACACGTCTGCGATGGGCCGGTGAACTATTACACACTGTGTCTTGCCGATGGTCATCATATGATCCAACGGCCACGATTAGTTCAGCAGATCTACAGATCTAGATCTAAGGGTTTCATAGGGTTTCTTTAGGGTTCCTTCAGGGTTTGAGCATCCTGACTACTGTGCAAGGCCTAGACAGTCATGCTTTACATCAAACTGATCAGCAGACACTGCAGATTCCAATAACCACGACCCAGCCAGGGAGGAAGCCTCCCCCCAGAGGTGACGCGCCCCGCCTCTGAGTGCCAGAGGCGACGCGCCCCGTCTCCTGCCAGAGGCGACGCGCCCTGCCTGTGAGTGCCAGAGGCGACGCGCCTCGCATCCTTCAGAGGCGACACGCCCTAAGTCCTATCAGAGGCGACGCGCCCCGTCTCCACTCAGAGGCGACGCGCCCCGTCTCCACTCAGTGGCGACGCGCCCTGTCTCCTATCAGAGGCGACGCATCCAAACTCCTATCAGAGGCGACGCGCCCCGTCTCCTATCAGAGGCGACGCGCCCCGTCTCCTATCAGAGGCGATGCGCCCTGTCTCCTATCAGAGGCGACGCGCCCCGTCTCCACTCAGTGGCGACGCGCCCTGTCTCCTATCAGAGGCGACGCATCCAAACTCCTATCAGAGGCGACGCGCCCTAACTCCTATCAGAGGCGACGCACCCTGCCTCCTCTCCTCCGGGTGTATACAGGTTTGGCCGCACCTCATTTGGGGTCAGCACCAAGAGCAGCCCAACCATTAAAATAGACGCCAACATCAGCGTCACCATTCTATCTGCATCGCCAATCGGGGCAATCTCATCAGCCACTCGACTGAAGATAATACGGTAGCGCCGCCGCCAGCATCCCCTCACCCTACACCCGGAGTGCATGGGGTGGGCACGGAGGGCGCCCAGAGAGCAGCGCGTATCTATGCAGAATGGATGGGATCGCAGAGGGGGCTATCGGAGAGCAACGCATCGAAACCTGATAACACTGCCCACGATGACATCCATTACACTGCCATTACACTGCCCACGATGACATCCATTACACTGCCGCGATGGCATCCATTACACTCCCCACGATGACATCCATTACACACTTACAATGACACCCATTACTGCCCACGATGACATCCATTACACTGCCCACGATGACATCCATTACACTGCCCACGATGACATCCATTACACTGCCCACAATGACACCCATTACCTCCCGATGACATCCATTACACTGCCCACGATGACACCCATTACACTGCCCACGATGACATCCATTACACTCCCCACAGTGACACCCATTACACTGCCGCGATACATCCATTACTGCCCACGATGACATCCATTACACTGCCCACAATGACACCCATTACACTGCCCACGATGACATCCATTACACTCCCCCACGATGACATCCATTACACTGCCCACAATGACACCCATTACACTCCCCCGCGATGACATCCATTACACTGCCCCGCGATGACTTATTACACTGCCCACGATGACACCCATTACACTGCCCACAATGACACCCATTACACTCCCCACGATGACATCCATTACACTGCCTGATGACACCCATTACACTGCCCACGATGACATCCATTACACTCCCACAGTGACACCCATTACACTCCCCACAATGACACCCATTACTCTGCCCACGATGACATCCATTACACTGCCGCGATGACACCATTACACTGCCCACGATGATATCATTACACACTTGCGATGACATCCATTACACTGCCCACGATGACATCCGTGCAGCGCCCCACGATGACACCCATGACCTCCCCACGATGATATCCGTTCACACTGCCCACGATGACATCCATTACACTGCCCACGATGACATCCATTACACTGCCCACGATGACATCCATTACACTGCCCATTGTGTGAGGAGTGGGGGAGATTGGTGGAGTGCTACAAGTCTGTGCAAGCCTGTGGGTAAGCCCCCTGCGCGGCCGCGCCCTCCAGAGGCTCGGTGGGGGGGAACAATTAACTGATGGAAGGATGGGAGGCGCTGGGCACCCCACGATGGGACCTCTCCTCTATGAGCTATGGGGAAGATGGGGCCTGCAGGGCGCGCCTCGATGGAGCCCTTGTTGCAGCGCAGCGGCCTCCCGCCAGGCGCGCTCCGCAGGTGCCCTCTCCGCTGCAGAGGACAGGCGGCCCAACTTTCCATTAAGAGGCAACCCCGCAGTGCGTGAGCCCGCAGCTTGCCCTCATCCCCTGTAGAAATTGAGGCAACCCCGCAGTGCGTGAGCCCGCAGCTTGCCCTCATCCCCTGTAGAAATTGAGACAACGCCGCAGTGCGTGAGCCCGCAACTTGCCCTCATCCCCTGTAGAAATTGAGGCAACCCAGCAGTGCGTGAGCCCGCTGGCTGCCCTCATCCTGTAGAAATTGAGGCAACCCCGCAGTGCGTGAGCCCGCAGCTTGCCCTCATCCCAGTAGAAACCAGAGGCAACCCGCAGTGCGTGAGCCCGCCAGCTTGCCCTCCATCTGTAAGTGAGGCAACCCAGCAGTGCGTGAGCCGCAGCTTGCCCTCATCCTGTAGAAATTGAGGCAACCCCGCAGTGCGTGAACCCGCAGCTTGCCCTCTCACCCCTGTAGAAATTGAGGCAACCCGCAGTGCGTGAGCCCGCAGCTTGCCCGCATCCTGTAGAAAGTGAGGCAACCCCGCAGTGCGTGAGCCATGGCTGCCCTCATCCTGTAGAAATTGAGGCAACCCCGCAGTGCGTGAGCCCGCAGCTTGCCCTCATCCTGTAGGAGATGAGGCAACCCCGCAGTGCGCATTGAGCCCCGCCGCTTGCCCTCATCCCCGAGCGAGTGAGGCAACCCAGCAGTCGTGAGCCGCGGCTTGCCCTCATCCTGTGAGTGAGGCAACCCAGCAGTGCGTGGGCGCAGCTTGCCCTCATCCCTGTAGAAATTGAGGCAACCCAGCAGTCGTGAGCCCGCTGGCTTGCCCTCATCCTGGAAACCAGGCAACCCAGCAGTGCGTGAGCCCACAGCTTTGCCCTCACCCCTGTGAGTGAGGCAACCCCGCAGTGCGTGAGCCCGCAGCTTGCCCTCATCCCCTGTAGAAATTGAGGCAACCCAGCAGTGCGTGAGCCCGCAGCTTGCCCTCATCCCCTGTAGAAATTGAGGATATTATGCATTAACTAGAAGGGAGCCTGGCGGACTTGATTATACCAAAGCAAAATCTAGATTGCCCATTTTTTACTCCAGGTGGGACATACCCTGATGCACGTTCCAAAACGGGGAACGACAACCCTAAATTTACGCCCGACTCTGCAGACAGCCAATCCAAAGCCGGCTCGTCGTAGCCCTTGAAACACAATACTTCTTAGGCCATAATGCCAAGCCCTAATGCGAAGCCGGCAAACCTTAAACCTACTTTTTACATCCCTAGACCTAGTGATTGTAAACCCCAAAACACAACACTTCCTGAGCCGTAATGCGAAGCCCAAACGTGTGAGCTCTAGTCCCTAGCAGTTTACAACATGTTTCCGCAGAAAACAAACCCTAAACACTAGCGATGTGCGCGCGAATCTATGTGTAGTTAAACTGGATCCAATATCCAGAGAAGCTGCACACACGCCAGGAGCAAGCGTGCAGAAGGTGCCACAGAGCAGGCGGCCGAGGAAGATGTCATAGAGCAGGCCGAGGAAGATCTCATAGAGCAGGCGGCCGAGGAAGGTGGCTCAGAGCAGGCCGAGGAAGATGTCACAGAGCAGGCCGAGGAAGATGTGCATAGAGCAGGCCGAGGAAGATATCATCAGAGCAGGCCGAGGAGATGTCATAGAGCAGGCGGCCGAGGAAGATGTCACAGAGCAGGCCGAGGAAGATGTCATAGAGCAGGCCGAAGATGTCACAGAGCAGGCCGAGGACGATGTCATAGAGCAGGCCGAGGAAGGTGGAGAAAACACTGGTGGAGTTGCGGCTGCGACCTGCGGTGGCGTTGAAAAAGCCGTTGCCAGAGTCTAAGGGGGCGATATGACCACCCTGCACCACCCACACCGCTTACGCCCCCTTCAAGGTCCTCAGCACTCTCACCTTACGAACCCCATTCTTTTGGCTGTCAAGTGGGTGAGCCCCTGCAGGCAAGCCTCCTGCGCCACCTTTGCGCCCCTGCAGGCAAGCCTCCTGCGCCACCTTTGCGCCCCTGCAGGCAGCAGGCCTGAGAGTGCCACGCGCCTGCTTTCCTGTGCAAAGTTCTGCCGTGATTACGCAAGATTTGCGGGGGCCCTGCGGCGAAGTGCTCATGCTGCCAGGCTGCGCTTGCCAGTGACAATCAGCTCCTAGACAAAAGACATCGACCCTGGCGAGGTGAATTCTATGCTGTGAAAGGAAGGGCCTCTCCGGTGTGAGCTCGCGCTTTCTCCGTCTCCACAAAGGGCTGCGGTGGCAAAAGACCGGCATGCGAAGACAATTCGAAGTGTTTCGTTTTGGCTGCCTTGAAACACTGTCGCACTGGCAGATTCTTCACGTAAAGTCGCACTAAGCACGCAAACAGTACGGAGCGACAAGGGAACAAGGGAACCAAAGAACAAATGCAAGACTAGCGAACAAGGATTCTAGAATGGGGAAACGGCGCGCGTCATATGCGCTGGTTTGATAAGGAGGCGAACAATGCCATACCGCCAAACAACGGGGATTGGGCAAGTACGAGTCGGCCACGTAGGCCGCAGGTGGCAGGTCTCCGGTCTGAGGATGGCGAAGCAGATCCAAGCGGTTCTGCAGCTGAGCCACCTCGCGCGCTTCGCGCAGTCGCGGCGCGAAGTGCTCTTGGGGCACTGCAGAGCTTGCCGTGTGGAATCGCAAAGGCTTGCTGCAAAGTAATCACGGCGCAACCGAGATTTGGGTCAGGCGAGCATATCGGCGAAGAAGTCGAGTTTGGACACACCGTGCAGCACGACAGGAGAACTGCACCGTCCGCTGCGAAAATACAAAGGCGGCCCTTGATGTCGACTTTGGGAAGCGAAATATGGCAAAGAGGCAAACCTCTTCTTGGGTGGCGCAACTCTCATCTTGTCGAATCAAGTGTCGAGTCGCATCGAAACACGTTGCTAGCTGAAACTATCAAAGTCCAAAAGGTCAAGTTGTCAGTCGGTCTCCTTCTGCCTCGAGCGTTGGACGAGTCGTATGCATAGTCAATCAAACACGCGACTTACTTCATAACACTTGGCGCGAAGCTCTGCGGGGAAACCAGTGATCATGCGGGCGGTCAGAATATTCGTGGTTGCATAATCGACTGACAACGCGCAGACACCAGTGCCACGAGAGGAATCGGAAGTCGCGTATCAGAAAAAAACGGTAATTTATGAAGAGCATTGATAACACAAAGCCGCGGGAGCTACCTCAGTAATACCAGGACAGCGCCAGAAAGTAGAATTCGAGAAGGAAGAGTCCCAGAACGGTAGGATCAAACCGTTGAGAAGAGCCCAGGGAGAACGTATCAAGCCCTGATCAGGGCAACAACGAATCAACGTACTGTCAACTCTTCAGCTGTAGCTGCAGGAGCTACCTCGTCAAAATCTCACAAGATACGTCTATCAATCTATATGTACCTCTTTATACTCCACACAAGAACGAGAAAGTGAAGCGATGTTCCGAAAATTATCAACTTGAACTTTGAACTTAGAAAGCTCCGTTTTTTTTTAATCCGGCGATATTCTGGCGATCTGGCGATTTAATCCGGTACGTGAACGTACAGGTGGGGGAAAATCAATATATTAGGTGGTGCACGAATAGGTTGGTGGCAAACTTATGGGAAACGAGCTAACCACTGTTCCGCGTTTCTGTCCGCCCCTACCCACACCCACGCATGGGTGGTATGGCATTCCTGGCTATATGTACCCGAACCTTGTCGAGAAGTGCAATCTACACCGTTGACCGATATGAAATCTTAACCCTCCATAGAGGGTAACTCGGAAACGTTTAAGAGATCACGAAAATAAGCAAACTAAAAAGGAAGTGAAAACCTGTTCATTTTGTTTTCACTCGCACACATTTGTGGGAGGAATTTGTTACACATAAAATTCCTCAGCGCTATATTAGCGGGGGAACATATCTCTCGTGTATCATAGGCAACTAATCACTTGATGACACGTACGCGTTTCCGACTGAATATGACCCCTGGCAAGCTGTATAAGTTAGGTTGCCATGTCGTGTCCTGACCTGAAGCTTGCGTGTTACAACGAACGTCGTTTCCCAAAACATGTTTAGGTCGACATTCTCGCTAGCTGCATTCGCTTTGGTTCAGCTGCAGTCAGTGATCTGTATCCGTTCGCCGGGGCTCCTGGAATCAACGGCTGCTCCTCAAGCCTCAGGCGAGTCGAGTAAGCGAAGCCGAACGCTCCTCACTTCTACCTGTGGCAGCGGGGTGTGCAATTTGGCTACGGGAGGGTCACATACGTGCGCGGTGGATAATTTAGGTGATGTGCGGTGTTGGGGTCATGGTCTGTACGGCCAGCTCGGGCTCGAAAGTATTGCTAACGTCGGTGATTCTTATGGTTCAATGCCGCCGTCCGTCAGTAACACGGGGCTGAAAGCCACAGATGTCTCGGCGGGGGCGGCGCACACGTGTATCCTCACGACTGAGAGCACGGTGCGCTGCTGGGGCTGGGGGTCTCGTGGGCGTCTTGGATATGGAAATCAAAATAGCGTAGGTAACGCCGAGGGAACCATGCCGCCAGCGGATCTCCAACTCGGCCTCGGCGCTACAGTCGTGCAGGTGATTCATCCGCCCTGCACAATATAGAGGCGGCGGCTCTTATTGGACGCCATGTGTGTGCTATAGCCCGCCTTTCCAGTCTTGAAAGGAATATTCAGAAAGCACTCCGCGATTTCGACTTTTTCGTTGCTCCCGAGAGGTCCTGTTGTCGCCCTGAAGGTCGGACTGGAGAGCGCTCAAAATCCAAGTTTCACTTACCACGCAACAGTGCTTCAGTCCCTGTTCGCGCTCTGGTTTTTTACAACGTGGATGTAGTGCGACCACTGTGCAGCGCGCCTGTGAGGGAACGCGTCCTTCCGTGGCGGCACACTTGTCCCTCGCTGACCAGGAAGTGGGGCTGCCAGGTGGATGTCGGAGAAGCCCACACGTGCGCGTTATTGATCACGGGCAAGTTGAAATGCTGGGGTTCAAATGACATGGGGCAGCTGGGCTACGGGCACTTCGATGATGTGGGCGACAACGGGGGCGAGATGCCCCCTCCCGACGTTGATGTGGGCGGTGAAGTGGTGCAGGTTTCCTGCGGCAAAACCTTTACCTGTGCTCTGTTATCAGACGAATCTGTGAGATGCTGGGGAGATACTCGCTACGGCCAGACGGGCGCGGAGAATGGAGTGAATAATTTCGGGGATGAGGAAGGAGAGATGCCGCCCGCTGCAGTGGACTTCGGTGGTGCCGTGCACCAAATATCTGCGGGCAACTACCACCTGTGCGTTCTGATGACGGCCAATCGCCGCGTGAAGTGCATAGGAAACAATCGGTATGGCCAGCTGGGGTACGGCGATACCACAAACGTCGGGGGCTTCTCCGAGGGAGATATGCCCCCTGCGGAGGTCGCCATCGGGTTCGACGGGGACCCTTACGAAATCAAGGAGTATGTCGCAAACAGCGACTGGACGTACCCGAACGCCACCGCCGTGACTGATCCCTTGTCGAGAGACGTTACACAGGTTGATTCTCCCGCGTGGACCTACAAACATCGTGGCAACTGGTTGTGAATGCCAGCGCAGCTAGGCATCCCGCCAGTGAGTCAGCGCAGCCTCGAGTGTGTGTGAACGGGCAAGAGGTGGGCGTCAGGAAGGTCGGCGCGAGCCTGCTTCCGAGAATCTCCCGGAACCACGTCTCTACCTTCCTGCTCCGTACGCTCGCACGGCGGTTTTTGTTCTTTGCCTATTTGCAACACGCACTCGCCGCAGCCGTTTCGTTGGCTTTCCATTTCGTTCCCTCGTAGGGTCGAGTCTATTTGGCGGACATGGGGGTGTATATGTAGGCCAGTGCCCTCGCGATCTGGCTATCAGACTTTTGCGGCGCGTGGCCCTCCCCTGCGCTCTTGAGCCGCGCAGAGCGGACTCGGGTTGTGTGGCGTTGCACGAATTGCAGGTTTTTGCCGGGAACTACAAAACTTGCGCAGTCCTGGCCTCCGGGCTCGTCGCCTGCTGGGGCTCGGGAGAAGGGTTCCAACTTGGCAGTGGACACGAAATGGACATCGGCGGCGCCGCAGAGCACATGCCTCCAAAAATGATCAAAGCAGGCGGCCCCGTCTATCAAGTGGACGGGGGTAACTACCACGTATGCGTGCTCATGTCCGCGGGGTGGGTCATGGAGACCCCCACAGTGCCACTCTCCGACACCACCATCAGGTGCCCGTCAGCCCATCACCATACAACCAAAGAGCTCTCACAGGCCGGCTCCTGCGGCTCTCACAGGCCGGCTCCTGCGGCTCTCACAGGCCGGCTCCTGCGGCTCTCACAGGCCGGCTCCTGCGGCTCTCGCAGGCCGGCTCCTGCGGCTCTCACAGGCCGGCTCCTGCGGCTCTCGCAGGCCGGCTCCTGCGGCTCTCACACAGGCCGGCTCCTGCGGCTCTCACAGGCCGGCTCCTGCGGCCTCACAGGCCGGCTCCTGCGGCTCTCACAGGCCGGCTCCTGCGGCTCACAGGCCGGCTCCTGCGGCTCTCACAGGCCGGCTCCTGCGGCTCTCACAGGCCGGCTCCTGCGGCTCTCACAGGCCGGCTCACTGCGGCTCTCACACGCCGGCTCCTGCTCTCACAGGCCGGCTCCTGCGGCTCTCACACGCCGGCTCCTGCGGCTCTCACACGCCGGCTCCTGCGGCTCTCACAGGCCGGCTCCTGCGGCTCTCACAGGCCGGCTCCTGCGGCTCTCACAGGCCGGCTCCTGCGGCTCTCACACGCCGGCTCCTGCAGCGTGCATGCTCGCCTATCAGCCGCTGTGTCGCTCTTGACTACACAAGCTTGTGCGCACACACAGCACGGCAAGGTTTGAGGAGTGTCTCGGGCGGCACAGGTGCTGGGGCACAGGCGGGTACGGGCAGACTGGATATGGTACAACCAGGGAGACAGGGTTATATTGTTCGGATTCAGGCGACGCTTCATGCAGGATCCGTTCCATGCCGACTGGAGACGTTGATCTCGCAAGTCCCGTGACATTCTATGCGCCGCCGCCACCACTTCCCCCACCGCTGCCTCCGCTGAGTCCCAACGTGAGCGACGTCGAGTGGACAGTTACCGCAAGTGCGACTCCCGCTGCTCTAAGCGTCCCTGCTCGATCTGCTTACCCTTTGCTTGCCCTCACACTCTTCCACTCTCCTGCCTGGTGCCTGCCAGAGAGGCCAGCACGTCTCCCCCAAGTGCTGCTCCGAGGCTCTGAGGGTCCGGGTGGCCTGCTCAGAGGGGCGTCAAAACGTGGTCGCTTCTGAGCTACTTGGCTTCGACAAGGATAGCTTCGGCTTGCTGTGGAGCCATACGGACACCGCCCATGCAGTGGTCACCGACTCGGAGGCCAACGCATATGTGGTCGGAAGAATTACTGCTACGGAGCCTTCGGGAAACCTCTGGACACACGTGCGTGCCAGGCTCACAAGTGCACTGCCTCTTGGAGAGCTCGGTAGATTCGTCTGTCGTGCTGCGAGGAGAGGCAGAAGGTGGTGGTGTACACCTTCTGTGTTTTCCCTTGAATTTTGTGGGGAGCACTTAGGTGCCCACATGTTTCCTTTTTTTGACATGGGGTGTCCATGCTGTGTGGTGTGACTGCATTCATGACATAACCATGGACCAACAGGTCCCATCCATCGACCGGGAGCCACTGGGGGGCATGCCAGCAGGGTCCGCTTACTCCGTATCCCAGAGACCAACAGTTGTTTGGCGACGATCGGTCACATCGTATCATCTTTCCATGCTGCTTTGCATTTGGGTTGGGAATATGTATGCGTTTGTGGTATCTTGTCATGGCCCCGCCCTGCTCTTGATTTGCTTCTCACATCCACTGGGATGATGGTGGGTTGGCTTTTGCTGGCCGATCTCATGCCGTTCAGTGCCAGGCTCACAAGTGCCCGCTCCCAACGCTTCTTCGGGGGGTGCTGTGAGAGTGGGTGTGGGGGTGCCATTCCCGAAAAAAAGTTTTAAAATGGTGCTCAGCCAATCGAGCATCCCTCTGGTCCGATCCCCGTCCCTGAGGAGTAACCTCCGTTAGCACAGCTAGATGCCACGCACGAAGCCTGGCTGCACAGCTAGATGCCACGCACGAAGCCTGGCTGCGCAGCTAGATGCCACGCACGAAGCCTGGCTGCGCAGCTAGATGCCACACACGAAGCCTGGCTGCGCAGCTAGATGCCACGCACGAAGCCTGGCTGCGCAGCTAGATGCCACGCACGAAGCCTGGCTGCGCAGCTAGATGCCACGCACGAAGCCTGGCTGCGCAGCTAGATGCCACACACGAAGCCTGGCTGCGCAGCTAGATGCCACACACGAAGCCTGGCTGCGCAGCTAGATGCCACGCACGAAGCCTGGCTGCGTAGCTAGATGCCACGCACAAAGCCTGGCTGCGTAGCTAGATGCCACGCACGAAGCCTGGCTGCGCAGCTAGATGCCACGCACGAAGCCTAGCTGCGCAGCTAGATGCCACACACGAAGCCTGGCTGCGCAGCTAGATGCCACGCACGAAGCCTAGCTGCGCAGCTAGATGCCACGCACGAAGCCTAGCTGCACAGAGTGGCGCACTTCCCCGCCGCGCGCAGCCTGATGTGCTGCCAACGGCAAACTGGGCGCTAGCATATTGAATGGTGGGCATTCCATCACTGATGAAGCATGAGTACATAGCTGATCAGAAGTTGCTGTGCATTCTTTGCTGAGCGTGCACTATTCATCAGTGTTCTGATGGCGGTAGTAAACTTGGTCCAGTGTGGGTGGGTATAACACGTAGGCATCCGGGTGCTAACGGGGCGCAACTGGGGGGGCGGTGCTGCACCTGTGAGAGTGCAGATCGCGTATGTGATGAAGATTAACTCGGGCGGCACTGTGGCGTGGACACGCCTGTCCAGCGGGTACGAGCTCTCGAGGCTCTTTAGAGGCCATGGCTCTTGGGTGGCGCTGCAGTCTGAGATGGCGCAGCTCTGGAGAGCCTCGGAGGCCATGGCTCTTGGGTGGCGCTGCAGTCTGAGATGGCGCAGCTCTGGAGAGCCTCGGAGGCCATGGCTCTTGGGTGGCGCTGCAGTCTGAGATGGCGCAGCTCTGGAGAGCCTCGGAGGCCATGGCTCTTGGGTGGCGCTGCAGTCTGAGATGGCGCAGCTCTGGAGAGCCTCGGAGGCCATGGCTCTTGGGTGGCGCTGCAGTCTGAGATGGCGAGCTCTGGAGAGCCTCGGGAGGCCATGGCTCTTGGGTGGCGCTGCAGTCTGAGATGGCGCAGCTCTGGAGAGCCTCGGAGGCCATGGCTCTTGGGTGGCGCTGCAGTCTGAGATAGCTCTGGAGAGCCTCGGAGGCCATGCTGCAGTCTGAGATGGGTGGCTCGCTGCCAGTCTGAGATGGCGCAGCCTGAGAGCCTCGGAGGCCATGGCTCTTGGGTGGCGCTGCAGTCTGAGATGGCGCAGCTCTGAGAGCTCGGAGGCATGGCTCTTGGGTGGCGCTGCAGTCTGAGATGGCGCAGCTCTGAGAGCCTCGGAGGCCATGGCTCTTGGGTGGCGCTGCAGTCTGAGATGGCGCAGCTCTGAGAGCCTCGGAGGCCATGGCTCTTGGGTGGCGCTGCAGTCTGAGATGGCGCAGCTCTGGAGAGCCTCGGAGGCCATGACTCTTGGGTGGCGCTGCAGTCTGAGATGGCGCAGCTCTGGAGAGCCTCGGAGGCCATGGCTCTTGGGTGGCGCTGCAGTCTGAGATGGCGCAGCTCTGGAGAGCCTCGGAGGCCCCTCAGGAATGAGGAATTAATTCATGTTGCGGTGGATGGAGCATCGGGAGTCTGTTGCTATTCTGCGCTATGTCACACTAGCGACGGCTTGCAGGGTTTCCAATGACACACTTGCATGTCGGGATGATCGGAGGCGTAGACCAAGCGCGGGTGCGGACGGCCAGGGTGCTGAGTCCCTGTGGCAGACAACCACGGTGCTCAGCCCCTGAAGGAAACGACCGGCTTCAGCCAGTCCAGGCGCATTTTATTTAGCACTGCACATGTGGTAGGGCTTTTATGTGAACACACTGCTGAGGCCGTGAAGGCGCGGTGGGTGCCAGGGCGGGGCATGCCTCGGGCATGGGAGTGGCAGTGTCATCGGAGTTGCCGCCTGCAGTTTATGTCACTGGCTGGTATTCCGGTGAAAGTGTGACTTTCGCGCCTGGGATCGTTCGAAGCTCCGTCAACGGCAGCATGGATTCCTACGTCGCGCGGCTCTCACAGTACGGCGACTTCGAGTGGTTGCAGACTTTCGGTGGGGCCGGGGATGACCGCGCCTTCGCTGCAGCATCAGACCCTCGCACCGGCAGTGTGATCCTGACAGGCAAGTTTGCCAGTGCGGTGATGGTGGTGGGCACAAATGAGCTGCTCAATTACCTTCCGGATGCCCTGAGCGACGACATTTTTGCCATCCGGTATGACAGCAAGGGAGAGGTGGAGTGGGCCAGGGCGTACGGAGGAAACAAAGTGAGTCGGCCGTACCGTTGCCGTACCGTTGCAGTTGATGTTTGTACACATGCGCTGTTGAATCCCCCTTTGGAAAGAGCCTCGGGCAGACGCTGTTCCTTCGATGCGGTGGATGCAGCGGTGCCGGAGAGCGCGAAGTGTGTGCGCGCACCGCTTCACTCAGGATCTTGCTTGTGACACACTACCACACTCATGGAAAGTGACTTGCGGTGACGATTCTGCAGGACGAGGGGGCATACACGGTGGCCACCGACAGCATGGGCAGTGCATACATCGCTGGAGAGTTCCGCAGCCTGAACCTCGAGTTTGGTCCGCTGGATCCAGCGATGCTCTCCATGAACTGCCTGGATCCGGCCGCGCGAGAGTACCTGGCGCTGCACAAGCTCCGCCGCACCTGCTCAGACTCCGACAAGACCCACTACATGTATCTCGACATCGATTGGAGTGGGTCTGAAGTTTACCGATACCGCGAGGACGCCGATATTTTCATCTCCAAGGTAAGGCAGCCAGGGGCGCATGGTTGGCGCTGCTGCAGCCGCAAAGTGCCACATGTGCGACCACCGGGGCTGCCACGCCTGTGTACAATCGATGCACCTTGTTGCTCATCACGCCTGTGCTATCTTCCGGAGAGAATTATGCTGGCTAGTGCTCGGAACTTTGGGATGTTTGGGAGTTATGGAGCGCACAAGATCTGGGGTTCATGGGGCGCAGATCACTGCCGATGGTTCGAATGCATGGGTGATTGGCAGTGGAGGCCTAGGAGATGACATTGGAAAATCGATCGCAATTGATACCTCAGAATCTCTCCTATATCTCACGGGAGACTTCGAGCTGGAGGGCACATTCGGAGAGGAAGTCATGCAATCTGCTGGGTTCACTGACGTTTTTGTCATGAAGGTAGAGGCCCTGGTGCAGCTTGCTTTTGTGCACCCCCTCGAGCCCCTGCCAGGCCATCTGCCAGGAGCCCCCTCAGTGGACATATAGCTATCGGAAAATAGATGACCTTGGATGGTGATCCTCCCACAATAATATGATGTGATCGGTGTGCACTCAAGCTACGTTGTGCAGCACCCACCGATCGCGCTAGGTGCACCAGCTGTTGCAGCTCGGTCTCGACGTCTGTATGCATGATATCCATCGTAAGCTTGGGAAGTTCGTTTCACGCTTTCACCCCGAGTACGGCTCACAATGCTTCTCGTGTATCCCAATCAAGAAATTATTGTCGGAGCCAAAATTTGCGTTTTGTTTTGGCCGGCGCTGCTTGTGTGGCCTTCTGCGCGCGGGGAGCGCATTCTGATCTGTATTTTCGCGGGGGAGATGGCAGTTGCAAACCACCGGGAGTGTGACGTGGGCCATACGTGGCGGGGGAACACGCCCGGCCTTTGGGGACGCGGTGAGCGTGGACCCAATGGGTGATGTGTTCATCGCCGGCTCCTTCTTTAAGAACGCGGCGTTTGGCGAGTACTCCGTTACCAGTACCCGCAACGTGCAGAGCGATTTGGATCTGTTTGTCACCAAGGTGCCGATCCCCGCTCCGTTTTCAAGCCATTGCACGCGTGGAGACCGCTGCTCACGGCTGAGGCATGCATGCATCTTGCTGGGGAGTGGGAGTCAGGTGCTGCACTCCGGATCTTACGAGTACACTTACCAAATGGGCGGCAATGGGAGCGATTCTGCAATGGCCATTCATTGCACCAATGCGGCGAGTAGAGCAGATGCTGTTTTTATCACCGGCACGTCCCTCCCCCAATGCCTTTACTTTGCTACAACATTCTGTCACGATAGCCCACTCACAGCAGATGCAGATCATAGGGGAGCGCGCGCAATTAAGTCTTGAGGTTTGTACAATTAGTCTGCTCAAGCACTGAACTCGAGGTTAGTTTTCTGTACATTTTTTACACGTCGATCTGACGTAATTTCATGTCTCTCGCATCAGCTCTCTGCAGATCCCGCGTACTCTCGCATAACTGCTCCATTTCATTTTGCATGAGAGAACTCTCTCTATTCATGACAGCGATTCTCACTTTTTCTCTCACACGAAAAGGTGCCTGCAGGATCTTACAACTCAGGCCTTGGGAACGCCACCTTTGGGCGATTCGCCAAAAGCAGCCATGCATCCCATGGTAATCGGAAGACCCTTGTAGTGAAGGTTTTGACAAAAAACGCACCCCCACCCCCACCTCCACCTCCACCTCCACCACCTTCTCCATCTCCCCGCCTCCATATCCCCCACCTGCCGCCATGTCCACCGCTGCCGCTCTCACCGCCGCCACCGTGTCCTCCGAGGCCGCCTGTGCCAACATCACCTCCACCTCCACTTCCGCCACCCCCACCCCCCACCCCGCCCCGCCATCCCCACCAGTTCCTTGCCCTCCGCCGCCACTGCCTTGGTACCTCACCCCGAAAACTCCCTTGGCACCTCCACACAGCCCATTGACACCTCCGCCTATCACTAACTTGCCTCCACCGCAATCACCATCTCGACCTCCATCTCTACCTCCACCATTACCTGCCAGCAATGCGAATTCTTCTGTCGCAGATGCACCACCAGTCAACAGTCTACCACCCAATACAACGAGCACCCCAACAGCCATCCCCAATGGCAGTAGCCCCCCTTCCTCCGATGCGATTGATAGCTCTGAAAATGATGGCGACGATAATGATTCTGAAGATGCGCAATTTCTCATTATCATCATCATGGGATCATTGGGCGGTGCAGCTATTTGCATGTGTTGTGCATATGCAGCAATATGGTTGTATACGCGCCAGACATCACCGGCAAATAAATATGGAACCCTGAAGAATGCTAGCCCAAAAGCAAAAACGAAAGTGAAAAGCAAGGCTGAGAGGAAAGATAAAGGGAAAAATAAAAGCCCTGCCCAGAATAATTTCACTACACTGCCAAGGCCACCAGATGAGGCTAAGGGAGCCAAAATTCACCCTGTGTGAGGTTGGCTTGTAATATCAATATTGAGATCTTAAAGTCTTAAAGCGAGTACACTTGCTTGATTTAAAATTGCTCAAGTAGATTGTAGTGTATGTTCCAGGCCTACGAGCAGTCAAAGCGAATGGCTCTTTTCATTCGCCTTATAGAGGTGAAATTAAAAAATCGAGTGCAACTTAAAATTGCGTGCATCTCATGATGCCTGCGGCAGGGATGTTGGTCTAAACGGGCCCTACAGGATTTTCACATGTAAGCCTGAGTGCCTCTTGAACAGGATATGTGTGGCCTGGATACGCGAGGAAAAGTTACGAGTGGAAGGCAAGGGTAGGTATCGTTTTGACCGATATATCGGAAATATCGGTAAATCAATTAATACCGAAAAATGCATCTATATAAAAATCGGTATCGATCGATGCCATCGTCCGAAATATTGTGATCGATCGATACCCTCAAGTGACATATCGGACATAAAAAACACCGAAAACTTGTTGTGGGACATATCGGTATTGATCGATATGAGTTTTGAATTGATTGATTTTTTATCGATATGAGTATTGATTCCGTCCCGACTAGTGAGGTATAAATCGGTATTGATCGATATGATTTTTGAAATTGGCATATCGATACTCAGATTTGGATATCGATATATCGGTGCTATGCCTTACATTAGTGTGCATATCGGTTGGGACAGAGTCCTAGGATAGTGGGTACGCGGAGAGTGTGCGAAGGTAGCGTGCCCACGATGCCGGGAGCGGGGCCCGCCATCAAAGCCCGCAGTACACTGCAGCGCACCTGTTTCTCGATTCACAAACATGGCGATGATGCCTCGCAACGATGAGCGCAGTATTTTCAACCTTCGAATACCGCTCATGCTGAAGATGCTTGCCAAGTTGCGTTGGTAACGTGGAAAAACTATCGCCACGCGGCCTTTTTTTGTCGCCAGGGGCTTTTTTGTCGCCATTGTGTAAATTTGTCGCCACGACAAAAAGTCCCTAATAGGGACAATTTGTCGCCAGGTACAAGTTTTAGTCGCGATCCCGGAACGCCGGAAGGCCCTTGTCGAGTCGTGTTGGGACCGGATGTACGTGCGCATAGACTCGCCGGTCGGAAAGGTTGTGAATGTAAAAACATAACGAGCGGAACACCCTCACGCAAGGCCAACAAAACATGAAGGAGCAGCTTACCCGAGAGCGCACCCAAGCTGCGATTGAGCGACGTTTCAAGGCTGCACCTTAAAAAAATGGATATCAAGATTTCGTATACAGGCATGGGATCGGTCCATAGTCCCATGGTTCGCAATGGTTTGGTAGATAAAGCGCTCCTACGTGCTTAACATGTCAAACCATCACGCGGCAATAGTCAAAATATCGCGAAGAAAAGTAACTGAAGTGTAACAAAAGCTTGACCAGGTCGTGAGGCCTTTTCAGTGTGTAGAATGCTCTCAGGGAAGGACATGACTTCTAGAGCGGCTTAACAACACTTTTCTTTCACCAAGGGCTAACCGCTCGGCGCACGAAAAATGTTTTTTTCGAGATCTGCCGGAATGTCCAGTTGTCCACCCCTGTGTCCCCCCATCCAAAGCGACTCCCTCGACACCACACATAGATTCGCAACTCGTTTTGCAGTTGCACTATACCCCTGTAGAGCTAGGTGGGGGTCGAACAATGGTTAAGGGATAAGCCCAATGTAAATCGGGCGTGACATCGATGTTCACACAGTGCTAGCTTCACCCCTTTACACACTCGTTACGGTTTAAATACAATATTCGGCGAAAATCTGCCGGAAAAAGGAGGATTACTCATAAGATAGGGAAAAATGTATTTACTTGTTTTTGGAAATTGGGTGTACGTCGATGTGTGAGAGTGCCATGGGCTCTTCTCCTGCACCTTGTGCGTTCTCCATGTAAAATAAATCATTGAGCTACTCCGGCCCAGTAAAATTCAGCACTGAGTACACAGTCACAGTTCACGGGACACCTGTATTGTCCTGAGAGCTCCATTATCTATGCCAGAGGGCCCTCTAGAGGGCCTTCTCGCATCACAAAACGTGCACACGAAGAAGGCTTATACAAGTCACTGGCTTTTCCCGCCTAGTTAACGTGAAGGATACTCATATGCTTAGTTCTTTCACCACAACAACGCGCATTTCTTAATATGTTTCCATGCAAAGAAGTAACGACAACCCCCATTGCGCATTTGACAACAGCCCAAATGGACAGTGTAGGCAAACGATAAAACTCAAGTGATGCTGGTGGTACTCCGCTAGTAGCAAGGCAGTGCCCTGGGTGTGGAACTGGTTGTCGAACTGCCCTTGCAGACGGCTTCGTTCATTAGAAGGTTGAAGGTGAGAAAATCATCTACATAAAAAGTTTTCAACTAGCAAGTTCATGATTTAGTCCAGCCAACGTTTCATGACTTTCGTAAACGTTTCCAAATTAATAGGTTGATGGTCTTCAAGTCCAAGATTTCTCATCTCTGTCCTGGCTTGATCTTCTGGAAAACCAACTCTTTCGCACGCCTGAAACAACAGATTTGCAGAAGGACGTGAAAAGGCCTTCCGTAAAAGTTTGCGGGTGGTATCTAGGGAAAATCCGCTAAGCATACTCCTTTCTGCAGTTGGAAGCTGAGGATCGCAGGCTCAGTTGCAAGATCATGCACACGAATGAAAGAAAGAGAACCACCTCAAAAAACTGATGAGGTTCTATCAGTCCATCTCCATCTTCGTCATAGATGACGAAGCACGCCTTGTACGCTTCAGCTGAAGATTTTCGTCTCAAAATCGGTTCTTTTGAACCTTTACTTGCGACAAAAGAGAGCATGACGTCGAGGTCCTTGCTAGTAACGGAGGGGTAACAGACGCTGCGAAGACACGGCCGGTCAGCTCAGCTTTGACCGTCACACTTGTCGCAGCTCACGCTTACTACTGGCAAGCCGCAAAAATTGATGGCTGTAAAAATCTTTGAAGTAAGCATAAAATCTTGTCGGTCAAAACCGGGGGCAAGCTCTTGCAACAAGTCGAAAATGTCACAAAGTAGGGGACCGGTGAACGTTACGGCCGTACGGTGAACCAATTCACAAAACGTAAGTGCTAAGCTTTGTGAGACGTAACTCTCAGATAAGGGGTGCAGAAAGCGTCTGGGAACGTCAAGTTCAACGAGTGTTCACCGGAGCATATCCTTGAAGTCTATTTCACCACTTCGGTTGACATCCATGGTCGCAAACATCTCTCGATTAAAGGCGCCCAGCTCTGTCCCAGTCGCCGTATAGTTTTCGAATTCATGATTACTTACGGTACCATTCTTGTCTGTGTCGACAGCTGTGAATATTTTGTGTAGATTTTCGATCGACTTTCGGGAATATCTAGAGGGGGTACCAGCGGTTGCCATTTTTCAAAGGTTTAGTGTATCGTCGAATTTGAAGCGCAGCATAACATTGGGCAAATGTTTCTTCTTCTTCTGTGTCTACGTTTCTCGAGGGCGCTTGCTAATCCTTTCCTCCGGTTTTCTTTTGTATTTGTGGCTAGAGCTGATATTGCTGATATTCAAACAATGAGTATTAAGGGTAGGGTGCCGTGAGGTTTCAGTTTCGATGTTCTGTGACAAAACCGAATAACTGCCGCGAATTAGAATTTGTTGTTAAGCATATGGCATACTTTGATGCCAATTATCACGTTCTTATTGGATATATTACCCCCACATGTGCTATATGACCAGAAACTAGAGCTCAAGGGCTGTTAGGATCTGTCATCGGATCGAGATTCCGGTCAACGACCTGCGAGAAATCGCAATCCGCGTCTGAGCAACTTGTCTAGCTCGCTTCCCTTAGAAAGCATAGTTGGCGGCTCCGACGAAGTTGAGCCCTGTGGGCCTGCTGTATCTTGCTGTGTGTTCCTTTTTTGTGTGTGGAGAATGCCTGAAGTTGATATTGAATTCCCAGCACCCGCAGACCTTTCCGACCCTGCGCAGAACCTGGTAGCATACTCGCAACTATGCCCGTCCTCAGATCTTACCCTAGCACAAGTTAACGATATCATAGTAGATGTTTCATCTAGAGACCTCCCCCATGATGCGGATAGAAGGAAGCTAATGTTTCAGACTCTGATACAGTGGCGAGAAACGGTGCGCCTTTTTTATTTCCCCACTCACTTCGTTGGTTTCACTTTGTGCATGAAGGATTTCTTTCGTTCCACGCAGTTACTGCTGCTGAGCGCATGTCTGATGATGATGTTGTGTTCTTTCTTTCTTTCAGCGAGGACGCCAACCCCATCCCACATGGGTTGTGCAAAGCGTGAGGCAACTCTGGCCAGCTGAGCGCGTCAACGCTGAGGGCGTTCCCTCTGGATACATGGGTTATCGCCAGACCTGAACCGTCGTGCAAAAAACAAAAAACAGACTTCAGCATACCAATCATACGTTGATACGATACCTCTGTGTGTGACGCTCTACTGTGTCACTCAGTGAAATTCAGTATCGAGTATAAATACAGTGGTGGGAGGACTGTATAGTGAAATAATCTGAGAAAAAATTAAGTGGTGGGAAAACTGTATAATTTGTACCTTGGATGGGGAAACGTGAAATACTTGTTTATATTGTAGGTAAATCTTGCGTAAACGATTTATACCTGGCGCATATCAAGTCAGTCGAGAAGCGGAAAACAGGCTGGGGATCGACGGTAGAGTTCAAAGTAATTTGAGTAAATGGACGACGATAAAGGGCAAGGGTTGACAATGTTGAGGCAAGGGTTGACAATTTTGTGGAGTCCCTTGGTATGTGGATAGCTAATTAACTGTCGATCTAAAATTCAGTAGGGATCAACGGCAGACAAGTTAGATGTCAGTCGTTGCCTGGGTTGACAATGACACGTCGGCCAACAAGTTGGCCAACGCAACGTGCGCATTATTGTCAACCCAGGCAACGACTGACATCTACCTCATGTCATGTCAATGTCATGTCATGTCATGTCATGTCATGTCATGTCATGTGTGTCACATTACACATTCCTCAATTCATCAATCATCGTGGTCAAGCAAAAACTGCTTCGTGCGCGCCGCACGGCAGGGCAGGCGGAGGCCAGCCGAAACAAAGGCTTCCTGTGAGCACGGGAAGCCCTCTTTTGCCGTCAAATATTTCTGCAGGCCTTGCTTAATAACCTTTAACAATGGTGCGTCCCCTCTCTTTTACAGGATGTACGGTGGAAATCTTTGAGAGAATGTAACATTTCTATCATACTCAATATGCCAGGGAGGATAGAGGCGCAAGCGATATGCGCGATGTTATGTTGCTATTTCGCTGTTATGCAACCGCTATGTGCACCGACGTACTATTTCGTTGCAGGCACCAGTGCCGTGTGTTAACCTTCCATGTATTTTTTCACTAGTTTTTAAGAAACAAAACTTGAGGTTATGATATCGTTGGCGCAGCCTAAGCAGATCAACGAGATCAAGGACTTCTTGCTCACGGCCAGGCGCAAGGATGCTCGATGTATCCTTTGTGAATGCTTGCACTGAGGGTTTCCTGGCTTGCAAGGTTCTTGCATTGGAGTGTGTCGTTTGCACTTGAACTTGTTGATCCTTGCTTGTACTTGGAAGTTCTAGAGCTCAGGACCGTAGAGCTGCGCTCCTGTGCTTCGAGCGAAATATCCAGTGCGCGCTTTCTCACGCCCGTACCTTCCTGTGTTCGCGTATTCATCCTTAACTTATATTCAGCCGTCAAAATAAAGAAGACCGGTAGCGTTACCAAGTTCAAAGTTCGTTGCACTAAGTACCTGTACACTCTGTGCGTCACCGACTCCGACAAGGCTGACAAGCTCAAGCAGTCCCTTCCCCCAGGTACTGCGTCTGAGAGATTTTCTAGCGAGCTTGAGTGAAGGTGCAACATGGGAAGGAACGGCCTCGTACGCTCGCTTCAGTTCCGCATGTAATAGCAAGAGATTTCGGGTTTCGGAAAGCACTCTACGAGTTTGTGCGCCGCCTTCAAGGTTCCTTGTCAATTCTTCCCTACCTGTTCCGATGCTTGGCGATTCCTTCGCATAATATTCATCACGCGAAGAACAGCCAGTGCCACTGTTCGGAAGTGCTCGCGAATTGCTGAACCATGAATGAGGCTGAGGTGTCCTCTGCTGTGCTCATTCAACAGGTCTGCAAGTGCAAGACATCTAAGCGGCTTGCTATGGTGTGATTAAAGCCGGCGTTTCTTAGATATGCTGTTGTGAAGTCCACTAGATATGCTACAGCAAGCGGCGGGTGTACCACTTGCGCTGTTAAGGCCCTGTGACTGCATATCCGATTAAGCTCCTCAGAGACACAGTTGACCGGAAATTTATTTTATTTTTCCTTCTAAGCCACAAATAAGCGTTGGAGCTTTCACCTAACAACGCACCGTATCTCTGTGTGGTTTTGCTTGTCTGAGAAACCGGGTGGTGCACCCCCTTCTCGATGTGGCTACTTTTTGAAAGTGTGACTTGGTAGTAAGACTGGGTGAGAACAATATGAGGGGAATTTATGGATCCTCTGGGGTTTTTGCACAACTTAAGGCATAACTGCACTGGCACCTTCCCCTCACTTTCTAAGGGCGGGCCTCGGATCCGCAGAAGTTGCCGATTTCTAGACGGAGAGTTTTTTCCCTTTTAGTTTGGTGGCTCATCTGGGTGGTGTTTCTTTTACATTATTATTTTCCTTTCTGTACAGCATTTTACCGGATCACTTTGCCATAAAGAAGGAAGTTGCGACCCGGCAGCTCAGTTTTCTTGCGACTTTATCGCATTTCTACAGCAGGGATGCAAGCGGTAAGCTTTGCGTGGTGTCCTACCACCGCGTACCACGACTGTTGAATACAGGTTAACCTGTATAATTCCCAACATAGGCATCAATAAGGTATTTGACTAGGTGCTCCACTGAGTGTACGAGTTAAAGATGATCACTAATCGATAATATAGAAATTAATGGATGTGTCGAGTGGTGACGCACAAATCGCCGCAAGTGAGGTACTAACTAGTACGGTTAGTGAGGTACGGCGTATTAAGAGTGTAATGAAAAGCGCGACGGATTCCTTTTCGATTCCTCAGATGCGAATTGTATTTTTCATTGTTTGCAAATTCCGAACAGCCGTTCGATTAAATCAGAAGGACATCTAAACCGTTATCCAAATCGCACCGGTATCTTTCTGGAATCTGTCCGCTTCCGTTCGCGCTTCTTAAGCGCTTTACACAGTGAAAACCTAGTGCAGCAGGGTAGATTAATGAAGAGATTGATAACTCTTCGCGATATATTAGAAGCGAATAATGTTTAATATAAGGACCTCTGCTCCTTATGATTTCGAACCGGACCAAATTACCTTACTTACTTACCTTACTTACTTACCTTACTTAATCAGCAGCAGCAGCAAAGCGCGAATCCCAACGGGCGACACAGACGAACTTCCGATCTCACGATCGCCAGACGCTAACGATGACAGTGCCACTGCAGTCGCGTACATTTATAGCGACGCCACCCTCGCGTTGTGGCATGGCATGTTGGGATGCAAAAAGCGAAGTATTGTCGCGGCGCACATGATCCTACGGTCAGATGGCCTAGTGGAGATCTCCTT